>VZRS01001690.1:864793-888998 GCA_013398055.1 Ifrita kowaldi
TTTTTTAGTAAATGTCTGTGTTCTGATCCTCAGCTGTCCAGAACTTGTTTCTATTAGTACGAAAGACAATTCTCACAGGCAGAAGCAGCCTCTGGCATAAGAGAAGGGGCAACATCCAGACCAGATTTTGAAGGTGGCAGGCAGGTAGCCTACACCCATTTGGAGGCACAGACAGACTCCAGCTGTGTCCCACAGAGCACACAGCTGCAGTAGCACTCACTTGGTTATTTCTGAGCCCTTGGCTCAGGTACTGGTTTTCCACCTATCTGAAGGACAAAGCTGACAAGCTGGTGGTTTTGTTTCAGCTGAAATAGAAGAAATTTTCTTCTATGTATCTGTACAGTGCTATGTTATTGGTTTAGTATGAGAATAATGTTGATAACACACTGATGTTTTAGTTGTTGCTAGGTAGTGCTTCCTCTGAATCAAGGTATTTTCAGTTGCCCAGGCGCTGCCACAACACCAGGAGGGAGCAGAGCCAGAACAGGTGACCTGGACTGGCCAAAGGGATATTCCATACCATGGAATCTCATCCTCACTAAAGTGGGGGCAACTGGCTGGGAGCCAATGCCTGGGCATTGGTCAGTGGGCGGTGAGAAATTCTATTGTGCATCACTTGTTTCTCTTGGGTTTTATTCCTCCCTTTTCATCACAGTTTTTTAGGGGTTTTTTTTGTTCTATTATTAAACTTATCTCAACCCACAAGGATTACCTTTACTTTCTGATTCTCCTCTTTGCTGGGGAGGGGGGCAGTGAGCAAGCAGTTGGTGGTACTTGATGGGCAGCTGGGGGTAAACCATGACAGCTGGGTAACTTCTCCTAGCTTGGAGGCCAAACCACTCTGCAGTTAGCTGAGTGCCACTTACACGGTAACCCAATTGCAGATTTCACAGCTTTTTACCTTGTTTACAGAAGCATGCAGTAGGAAGACACTCAGCTTTCCAGCGCTGTTGCTTACAGACACCTTAAATCAAGGCCAGTAAGTTAGTCCCCCCTTGCTGTGCTTTGCACATCTTTTGCAGGCTACAGAACGCAGTGACCTCCTGTCCTGGCTTTGTGATGCTTGGTTACAAGAGAACCAATGCAGACCTGTCTCATGCTCTCTGAAGTTTACAGAGAAACAAGAGAAATCTGTATTTTCCTTACTACTCTAGCCCATACTGCTTCATGCTTGAAATTAATGGTGGAGGAGGAGGCAGAGGGAAAACAGACAGACCACTGACTGTGAATGTGGTCTCACCAATTTACTTTTCGCATTAATGTGAACATTCTCCTCTGTTTAAGTGCCATACAGCTTTACTTCATTATTTACAGCTAACTGTGATGATAGAAGATAATGATTCCACACTGTAAATTAGATCCTATTATATGAGTTGTTTCAGATTGGCATCTTGACATTAAGACAATGTTACATTTTTAGAAGGAGACAGGAAATTTGTTCTTTTACTTTGGAAACCGTAAGCAAAATTTTTCTTTTTCAAAAAGCATGCAATCATGAGTGTCTAAACAAATCAATTTCCCCATGGACATGCATCATTTATCAAACATACTGGAGAATCTGATCCTAAACCCCTGTCACACAACAGTCCCACTGAGGCCAGTAAGGTCATTCTCAGAGCTACAAGACCAGGTCTTTGCATTTGCTAGCAAACAAGCAAGCAACAACTATTTTGCAGACTACACTGAATCCACTCTCCAGAAATATCCTGAGTTTTGAACAGTGACCTTTGGATAAGCCCTCACTGCTGATCTGTCCTGACAATTTGGCAATAACCTCCAATCTCAGCATTTCAGAATTGCAAGCAGAGATTGAGAAGATGATCTGTCTCTCTATGGTATGAGAGTATGGTATATTTATCTCAGAGATGCACCTCATCCTAAGAAAAAGGCACAGCTAAAAAAGGGGCAGAGAAACAAGAAAAAGAAGGAAGATGACACTGAAAGGCAATGGAGAACAGAAGGAAGAGAACATGAGCTGCAGCCAGACACAAGAGCAGTGAAGCTGCCCCAAGCATTTATTGCTGGGTACAAGCCATGGACAGGGGTGAAGGCAGGAAGGTGTGTGGGTACATCCATTCCTGTGCATAAGTAGTCTGACACCACACCAGCAGCTGCTACTATCAGGAGCAGTTGGTAAGCAAGCAAATCTTCATGTGCATGTGTGTTCTGACGTAATCCCTTGTAGCTATTTATACTGGAATACCTGCATAAATTCTATTTGTACTAAAAATCAATGTAACTTGGGATAACTGTTTTCTTTCCCATTAAGTCTTCAGGTGCTTCTGAAAATGCTAACTGAGAGCTGCATAGTTAACAGCTATCCAGGCAGCACACATTCCACTGAAATAACATTTCTAGGTGACCCAACACTGTTCTTGAACAAAGACTTGTAGGGTAAACATAGTCAGATTTATAAAGCTTCCTTCAGATTAAAAGTGAGTCAATTCTCTGTATGGGCAATGAAGACATAAGGGCTTTTGAAGAGTGCTCCAGAGTCCTTCAGCAAGTCACTGCCTGTGGAGCTCATCTTCTGAAAGGCCCCAGAGGCCATGAAGGACAAGCAGCTGAATGTGAGCCAGCAGCGTGCCCTGGCAGCACAGAAGGTTATACAGCAATCTTGGGCTGCTGGTATCAGAAGCACAGTCAGCAGATCAAGAGAGGGGATGATCCCTTTCCAAAAAGCATTTTTTATATTACGTTTGGAGTACTGCGCACAGATTTTGTCTCCCCCAACACAGGAGTTCAGCAAAGGACCACTAGGTTGGTCACGGTTAGAGCACCTGTCCTCTGAGGAGAGGCTGAAGGACCAAGGCATGTTCAACCTGCAGACAAGACGGCTCCGGGGCATCTAACAGGAGACCCTCAGTACTTATCAGGTTACCCAGTATATGGAGGCATTCTGACCACAGTATTGCACAGTGGGAAGACACTGGGCACCAGGAGAAGTGAGAGGCACAGGCTGGATTCAAACAGAGACTTTTGCACCCTGAAAACAGCTGTGCACTGATTGATATTGGCAAGGTAGGTAGTGCAGGATATGTCTTGCGGTTTTCAAGACCAGTAATCCCAGAATAACCTGATCTGATCACTCTGCTTGGAGCAGAAGGCTGGACCAGAGCTCTACTGAAGTCCCTTCCAACCTCAGCAATCCATCCTACAATCCATTTTGTCTGCACTCAGATATTTCCCTGCACTCAATGCAGTCTTTTCTCATATGTGTCTATGAAGCATAAACTAACCTTCAAAGGCAACACTACTCCAGCTTGTCACCCTCACAGCAACTCCACCTCCATGTTGTAGTCGCACTGCTTACTCAGGGGAGGTCTGCTCATGCTGGTAGCTCATCTTCCTTTGGGGTGCTCAAGCAGCTCTCCAGTCTAGTAGCTGGGGCAATAGTTTGAAGGTGAGAGCTGTCAATCCTGGATCAGAAAGGGTTCAGGCCCTGATCTCCTGCTTCCGAGAGAGGAGATGAACAGAAATAGGAACACCACCACTGACTGCTGTAGTGTTGGGTAGGAGATGAACATGAAGCTACCTGTTTCTCCAGCAAAACTGAGACTAAGTGGACTTTATGTCTGCCTCAAAAGCAAACTGCTGATAATGAACAAGAATACACAAGCCTGGATTATAAACTTTCCTTGGCAGTTGAAGAGAAAGATCTGTTGGATTTGGGGGGTCCTCACTGCCAGATGACACCATGAATGGGCAGAATGAAGAACTTCCTTGGGTGCAGGAGACAAGATTTCACCTAAGATGGACCTATGCCCCTCTGTGGGCAATCCATAGCTTTCAGTGGTTTGGGGTGGAGAAGTTGTCAAAATTCAGTGCTTATGGCACAGCAGAGCTCTCAGAAGAAAGAAAAATCTCATAATTATATTTAGCAAGTGAGCAACGAAGCAAAATGGCATAGCGAATGCTGACGGTAGTGGTGAGGCTGTGGGGGTGGGAAGGGGGCGTGAAAACTGGCAAGAGTTTCAGAGGAGCGAGTTTTGGTATTTCGATTTAAGAGGTAAAGGCTAGATGCTCTGCAGCAGGTACTGAAATTCCATTGCTGTAGAAATTTAAACATCATCTGATCTCTCTCCCATCTCCCACCCCTCTGTCTTGTTTGAAAAATATTTACAAGGGGGTGAAAGGCAACCTTCAGACGTGTGACCATAGCTGTGTGCTGATGGTTTCTATAAATATGGGTTTGCTGAAGCACTAAACTATGTTCTGCTGCAGTATGGCATTATGGCTTCTGCTCAGCAAAAGCTGTTCCTATTCTCATTTCAGACCCCTGCTAGTGTTGGCATCTGGCTCTCAGCTACATGACTTTTTTGCCCTCCATCATCAGAGCAGAGAAAAGCAAATACTGTCAAGTAGAGCTTTGGCTGTAAAGAACAAAGTTTGGGTTTGTAGCTCAGACCTACATAATGGATGACAAAACAAAAGTGATTTTAAAAAGTCTGATGATTCTAGACTTTATTTTGGGCACTGCAAATAATTTTGTGCTTAGTCATCATTCATTTTGTGGTTTCGTCTGTGTCCACTCAGTTCTCTGGAAAGAGAGTATTGCAGACAATTTGCATTTTATTTCCCCTCCCCGCCTTTCAAAGCTTACTCCTTCCCTTTTTTCAATAGCTCTGCCACCTGCATGTATGTGGTAGACCCATTTGAAACCCAATTGCCCTGGGATACAAGCATAAGTTTACATGTACAGCTCTTCTGTGGTGGCAGGAGGCTTGCAAAAAAGTGCATTTTTTTTCTCCCACAAAATCATATCCTTTTTACACCTTCTCCATACTGTGGAGTGGCAAGTCCAGTTCCTGTTACAAAAACTTGGTTATCCTAAATATAGGAAAGGGGTTGCACAGAGATATATGCTGGAGTAATCATTTGTATTTTATACTGGTAGGCTCAAAACAAAATGGCTGAAATGTCTAAAAGAGTTTGCAGCTACAGTTATACATAGAATCAGTAGCCAGGAAATATTTTTTTGCTTGGTTGCATCATCATCTTCCCTCATTTAGAAATCAAATGAAGTCAATAAAGCATGCAAGTATAAGACTCAAAAATTCCGTTTTACTCCTCCTGTTCTTCTCTTCCCTTTTACCACTGCTAAGTCCTCTATTTTTCCCTTGTATTTTTCTCCTTTAAATGAAAAGAGAATTTGTTTATATACTTATCTTAGCTTTGAGCTGTAAAAGAAAAAATCCCCAAACCAGTATTTTTCACGCGCTTTCTTATAGAGCTTCTTCAATTCACACATTGTAGGTTCACAAAGCCGAACTGATCATCATGCAGGTTACTTCAGACTAAATCGTATTGTGTGGTTCTGGATGTGTCCGCCCATGAAATAATCTCATGCCTGACCTAGAAGCAAAAATTACTTCCAAATTCTATTTCTCTAAAAGCCTTCCTGCTTTGGCATCTGTGCTGACTTGCATTGGTAATTTGGGGAACAGCCAAGAGGGAGATCGGTTTGGTTTTTTCTTTTTAAATCTTCTTCCCAGAAGCATCTGTTCCAGACATTCCTGGAAAGAGGCTGTTGGACAAGATGAACCTCTGGTCTGACCCCGTATGGCTGTTCTGCATCCTCCGAGGGCAGAAGTTCATGTCACATTCAAAGGGCTTGCAGCCAAACACTTCATTCCAAAGAGTGTTGAGACATACATTTGAATCAAAATATGACACAGGCTGTGAAAGTCAAGAGACTGAAAGACCTGGTCAGGAACTGATAAAGACATTGTGGATAGACATGTGCAAGAGACAACTAAAAGCAACAGAAAGTGGTTGTGAGCAAGTGGTGAAAATTTGTTAATCCAAAAGTTTGGGATTTAATCAGTGAGAGCAGGTTTAGTAATTAGACTTTAGTATTCCCTTCCTCCCAGTTGTGTTGTTCTTTTAATAAAACCTAATAAGCAACACAGCTTTGAAAATTAAATACAAAGGTTATAAGCACACCTATATATTTCACAATTTTTCACATTATTTTAATCTAGCAGCAAGGATTTATAGAAAAAATATAATCTGAAAGAAGTAAATCATGAAAAAAAACCCCAACAAAAGAAAAACAGCTCTACAAATTCAACTTTGAAACAGGATGCCTTTTCTTATCTGTAAGGATAATTAGACATTGAAAGAGCTTATCTGGTAGGTGGTAGACTCAGCAGAGGTTGGAGTCTTTAAAGATTGAATATTTAAAGAGATAACTCAACCCAAAGCAGGAAATAACCCCTTGAAGTCCTTAACATAGAAAAAGCCCCAAACACTAGATGACCAGAATAGTCTCTTGTGACCATAACATCTTGACATATAGATAACACTATTATAGATACTTCTTCCTCCAGTAACCATGCAGCAGACAGTTTCAGACACTTTGGAGGCAGCAGAAAAAAGAACCTTTCCTTCCTCCCGAGCTTTGGATCGTGCACTCAGGCAGGAGCTTGCAGCCTCCATAACCCTGCAGAGAGATCTGCGCTTGCTTCAGGCACCCACGTTCAGGGAGCAGAAAAGACTCAACAAGTCTGTGTCACTGGAGGGACACACACCAGAACTTCCATGTGGCACCTTCCTCTGCCAGGAAAACCAGCTGGCTGAAGGCTGGATTGGGCACTGTAGTCTCTAGCTGAAGGGTGTGTTGGTTTGGTGTTTTTTTTAACCAGACAGACTCCAGCATAATTCTACTTCTCATACAAGCTGCATATGCCATTTCACCAACTTTCCCGCAATTTTGGGAGTACTGAGCATTGCGAACAGTCACACTTGCTTTCTGTCTTCAAGTTTCTTTTCTAGGAACCAAACTGTACTGGGCTACTGAAAACACCACGAGTTAGGTCATCTGAGGGGAAACTGGACAGCTTAAAGCTCAGAAGCAGTGAGGCAAGCCAACAGAGAGGTTTTTGTAATTTAAGACCTGAAAAGCCTTTTTAAGCTGCAGGTTTGCTTTTTACTATAGCTTTCCTACAAATCATGAGCAGAGCAGCAGCAGGAAAGTACAGTTCTATTCTTATGAATCATTCCCCTGTTCTGCTGCATCTCTATTTGTGCTTAACATATGACATTAAGGCCTTTTCAGAGTGTCTAGAATTGCAGAGCAAATGACAATAATATCTCATCAAACAGTCTCCCAAGTATATAAATAACATTTCATACAAGTCTTCCCATAGCATACATTTACATAACTTTAAAATAAAAAAGCACAGAAAAATTTACCTGCCTCACACTGTTCTTCAAAACAGTAAAAAAAAAAAATCAATTCAAGACTCTTGGGAAAATGAGTGAGTATGTAGAAGATTAACATGCTGTGAAGCAACTGTTCTCCTGGAGCTACTGGGGACCTAAAGATATTTTTATCCTTTAGAGCTGTGGATTTTTTCTTGCTGCTTTGGAGAAGGGCCACTGTCAAGTCCAGGTTTTGCTTTCATAACAGATTCAGGCAGGAGCCAGCCCAAGACTCCACTTTCTCTTTGAGCTATATCCCTCAGCACATCCCCAAGCAAGGGCAGAGTTTGGGAAAGCTCATGGAGCTACCAAGGGACAGAACTGAAACACATTTCATTTCATCAAGGGCTGACTAGGTATAGGGAAATATTTGTGTCGATGGTAACAAAGTTCTATAAAACAGAAGCTGGTTATCTTCAACCAACAAATGTTAGATACTTCTAATTCAAGCATCTTTGACACTGGAACATCTTATAGCCTCAATGTCCAGGTTTACATCTGCCTCAATTTCTGTAGCTCCTCCAGGCCATACTGCTGCTGGAGCACTGGCCTGTCTTTCCACAGCAAGATGAATTCCAGTGTGAGCCAGCTTATGGCACTATCTCAGCCTCAGCAGTCTCGTGCCAAAGCTCTTGGGACATTGTCCTCGGCAAGAACCCCACAGAGGAGCCCCCTGACAAGAACAACTAAATATGTGGGGTGGGGAAGAAGTTTGCCATGCTAGGTAGACTCCCTCTTTGGAAAGCTGGTGGTCTCTTATGCAAAATTTAAAAAGACTAGGTGTTGGTAAACCTGATCTCCTTCTCTTCAAGGATTAGACAACTCTTCATAGTACGACTATAACATGCTTTTGCCCAACATTTTTTTTTAACATCCAATTATTAAGCTCAATGCTTATCACAATCTTTAGAAAAAATAATCACAAAACTTGCAGTACTGCTGTCAACTTGACCCCAAGTCCACATACTTACATCGCAGACCCACAGAAGGAAAACCCCACTTGTCTTCCCTTCAATAGCAACAAGCACCATGGTTGTCACAGAATGAAATTTTTCTCTAAGTTCATAAGGGAAGAAATGGGGGAAAAAAAAGTCAGGTCAGCTGGCAGATATTAGTGATGTGCTCTGCTGCACCAGTAAGTCAGATCTTGCTGTCACACACAGCAAGAGTGGGGCAGCTCCAGCAGATTAGGGCCCACCAGTTCACATGGTGCCTTCCTCCACCCCTTCATATCCTTTAGCATGGAGAATATGGGAAAGTTTTAGTCACTTCTATCCTCCTGCAGCTTAAATTTCAGTTTTTAGGTAAGTGATACCCAGGAGACAGTTGCAAATTAGTTTTTACCAAGAATACATGGACTAAGAATAGAGTCACCAGCATTTGGACACATCTTCCTTCTAACTAACTTCCTTCTAACATCCCACAGCAGCCAGGAGTTGCACACTTCTGTAGTTTCCCCAAGAAATATATTCAGCTATTTTACAACTCTCAGCATTGATCTGTCACTGAAAAAACATTAAATATCAAACAATTCTTGCCTGTCTTTCATTTTTATGAAATATAAAATTTCCCAACTTCCTAAACCAGGAGGGATTTCTATTTAATAATTATAGTTATTGAAAACTTGGTGCACATCAAGTTAAAAAGTTCTCTTTGGCTTCCAATTTAGCTATTTGCTCAGTTGCTTTTTATGACCTCTGAAACTGGCCCAGAATCTAGATAAAGTTTCAGTTTAATCTTTTTTATTGCTGTAACCAGTAATATGATGTTAGTGTCTCATCAGAGGATGGTTTCATTTGGTGCATCTTTCTTCCATCCTCAAAGGGCTCCTACTGAGAATTGTCCCACTTGCTGTCTATGGAATGGGTCCTTTCATTACTCCTTTAGTGAATTTTGAATGGCCACAGCCTAGCTCCCTGAATGGTCTTGACCCAGCCAGGAGTTTTGATTCTTCTTTTTGTCCCCTCCCTGCAATCACTGAGGTTTTGGCACCCCTGTGCAGTCTCCTCAGAGTAACCCCCAGTAAAACTCTGCAGCTTATTGCAAACTTGGTAAATGGAAAGTATTAGGACAAAGATTAGAACAGATACAGAATTTCAAACCCTGACATTGACCTCAAAAGTTAGAAACTGCCCTTGTCAAGCCATCAGTGTCACTGCCAACAGCTGTGACAGATACATGTTCCTGACACTTTGCAGGGAAAATCAGAGAGGAAACACTCTTGTCATACAAGCGTTTATTTGTTGCTCACTCTTCTGTGGCTGACCACCAATATCCCAGTCAGATGTGCCTGCTAACGTTTGCAGTTTACTGAGTATTTATCTGTTAAAGGGAGACGCTGAACATCCTGAAAATAACACATACACCAGAATTTTCACCCCTAGCTATGCTGTCTCTTTCAGACACTAATCTCTGTTGGATGAAGGCTTCGGCTTTGCAAGTTTGTGAGAATTTCTGACAGCCTTTCCTGAGCAAGGATTAAAGCAAGTGAACTGGAGACCTCTTGTATAAGTCATTTGAGCCAGAACACAGGAAAGAATGATTAAGAGTTGCAATACAAGTTTTTCCATAGTGATCTGAGTTAGCAAGGTTAAGAAGAGAAACAAAACTCAGTCGGCTATTTCTCACTAGACTAAATCACAGTAACACACTGCATGTAAGTTGTGTCCAGAAAAATTTGCCTTCCTTAATGCATCTCTAGATTCAAGTGCTTGAGCCAATAGCAGGTGTGAATGTGGCCAAGATATTTCCTAATCACAAATCCAAGTTGTCTGGTGATACATATTCTCATTTAGCACATGAAACTGGTTGACACCACTTGCAAACACATTTCTTAAGTTTGCTCGATCTTATAATTAGCACTAGCTGATGAAGAATCTGCAAAAAAGCTTTTTCTATAAATGTTATCTCTTACTTCAAATTCAGATCCCACAATCCATGGTCTACTTATTGGCTTCTACAGACAAAATAGAGTAATGAAAGCCCAGGCTAATAGCATTTCATATTTACTCTGACACCAAATTCTTACACTGCTTTCTAAACCACATCTACTAAACAGCCCAGGCCATTGCATGTCTAGGGATTGGATAGTCTTGATTTATGAGACAAATAGCCAATAGGTTCAGATTTTCAGCAGGTCTGGGCCCAGAGCCTAATATTCTTATTCTTTTAGCTTATGCCAAAGGAGCCATATCTTCTCTACAAAAATATTTTTCCAGTAAACCACTAACAGGACACAGCCAACACAGCCAGCTAGGGACTCAACATGACCAGCTGGGGTTTATAATAGTATATTATTTGCTTGAAAATTTAACAGAGTCTCCAGGTCCAATGGGAAGATGCCCAACTAGTTAATCCTCAGTAAAAGTCCAGCTGGAAAAACTTGTAAGGCCTGTGCAATGATGATCTGAAGTCTCCATTCCTGACTGGATCTTCATATGCATTGTTTCCATTGACAAGATCTTCTAAATATCTGCCTGCTGTTGGTTTTGCAGCAGTGCCTTTGTCCTGCTCTGGGTGTGCAGCCACTAATCCCTGTACAGCTCCCTCCACTCCTCCACACTCCCTGCTCCTTGCCTCACCTACCTAATGCTAAGATGGGAAAGGTGCATCACCAACCCATTCCCTTCTGAAGTTCTTTAACCATTCTTCTGTGAAAAAACTCAAGCCTCAGTTTTCTCCCTTTCCTCCTTTCTGGCCCTCTACCAAGTCCTGATCCTTTCTTTCTGCTCTCTGCTATTTTCTACTCCTTACTGCAATTCAGCTCTGCTCACACCCCCTCTGCAGCCTGCTGGATTTTAGCAGCTTCTTCCCAGCTGAGCATTACCTAAATATAGTGGGGTTGGGGGGATGTCCAAAAAAATAAAAAACCACAAGCTAATCTCTCCTCTGTAGACACTGTCAGTCTCAGGTGCATTAGCAGGGAAAACAAATGCTTTCAAATAGGGACAAAAATCTCAATGGCATATATATATATATATATAAATGAATTAGTAAAACTGATAAATCAGATGCATCAATGGCCTTTTCATAATTGCAGACAGTGCCCTGGAGGGCAGTCGCATAAAAATAAATACATTTTTTTAAATCATATGTGTTATATATTGCTAGTTGGACTGAAAGCAGCCGTCCAAGATGAAAGTCAATACAGAACAACTTAAGCTTTTTAAGCTCTCCTTTCATGTATATTTGAGCTGTACACAACCAGGGACACCCATCTTAGAAAAACATTCTTCCAACACAGTGAGATTACTGCTGTCTGGAAATTTTTTCAATGCCATTTCACATATAGCTTCTGACAATGTTAGTGACAGCCATGTCACAAAGCATTAGGTAAAATTGTGAGAATTAATTATATGCTATTTGTTTAACTTCTCTTGTCATCTATCTCCGCTCCTTCTATTTGAAAATTCATTCGCTCACCTAAATCATTTTCCCCTCACTCACACTGTGTGTTACCCAGCCCCACATTTGCATTAAGTGTTTATCTCCTTTTCTTCAGGAAAGGAACAAATTTGAAAAAATTGAAAAACTCTTAAAGTGTTTATGCTCCATTAAAACTTAATTCTGCTTTTAATCCCAGACCAGAGTGTTGATAGATTAATTCATATTAAATAGAACTTGAGTCTTTGTAGTCCCTTTTTCTCTAATGAGGCTAGCACAGAAAGAGGATGCTACTCATTGTGAGCAGGGATATCGCTTTCTGGTCCCACTGTTTAATTGTACCTTATTATAGGTGTTCAAAAAAGTACTTTATTCTCTATCTCCCATTTCAACTTTCATTAACTACATTGTCCCAATTCACAGAACCGAATTGGAACAATTACTACAGGGGACACAGTTACTTAGGAGGGGAGAGACAGATGGCAAATCCTATACTCCCCAATTGTTAAAGCATAGCTGTTGGGCTGAAACACTCCTTTTACCATGCCAGGCTATTTCTAGACCCCACATACCGGTCCAACATTAACCTTAAGACAAGCTGTAATGCTTGGCAATACCTGTTAGTGTGATTTTGTATTGATATGATTCCTCAAAATAAGCCTCAAGCAGAACATCACTGAAATGTTGTCAATACACCAGGTGCTTGTAATTAAAAAAACAAAACACCCATGCATCTACAAGCATACCTCAGCTCTGCTAGTTCTGTTTCTATTTCTTAGGAAGAAATCCAGTCCCAATTAGACCAAAGAAGGGATAAGTATTCAGACAAATGAGAGTGTTTTTTCAGAATTAAAAGTAATATTTAATAACTTCATGTACCAGGTTATCTTTTTAAACATTTCAATTGTTTGAAGACATGACATAACTGTGCAGAAAGTCTTGTTCCCTAAATCCCTGCAATGCCAAATCCTTTCCTATGCACTTGGGAGCAGGGGAGGGAGGGAGCATGGAGGGGAGGTGCCACGGAGTGAATCTTTGCCCTGCTGTATCACAGCTGTACTCAAAGCAAATCCCCACTTGACAACACTCACTTTCTGTGCTCAGCTCCTGAAGTGTTTGCTCCGGGGTCACTGCAGTTTCCGGAGCAGGCAGTGACGCCGCCAGCTGCCGAGGGCACCGCCGCACAAGCGCTGTCCTCGACCACAGTTTGCTCCCATCCGCACATAAAAGAAGCCTTTTCCCTTGTTAGCAACACCACGCTGGCAATGGAGACAGCATCTTGCCTGCCAGTCAGGCGGCTGCTCCCACTCCCGTGGAGCTGTGCATCTGCAGAGCCTTCCTTGCCCCCGCTGCCCGCCACAGCTCTCACCACGCTGGACAGTGCTGCCCATCTCCTGCAAAGGTCCCTTGGCCTTCTGCACCCCTCGGGGTGGTGTGGAGAAATCTGTGTTTATTGGGGCATCTTTGTCACCCCTGCACTTTCACCAGCCCTCTGGTAGATGTCTGACTGTATTTCCTTCTGCAGTAGGATTACCAAGAGGAGAATGTGACAGGGCAGACCAGGCTGTGTACTATGCTGAGGACAAAAGGGATGTGGTATGAGCAGATCTTAATTGCTACACAGCTTTTCTTACAATACGGCTTTTCCAGGAAAAGTACAAGGTGTTTCCAGCAGAACAGCTCAGTCTAGCAGAGGTCTGATTAAGCCAGCAGCCCTTGTGATAGCGTGAGCTTCTGCTAAGCCACCCCGTAACGCCAAATTTACTGGGCAGGATTTGACTGTGCTTTGCTGCCCAGCAGACGTACGTGAAAAACAGGCACTCCAGCTGCCCCAAGAGGGTAAACTCTGCTGGTGGTCTGGAGCTTTTAAGGCTTCTTTGACATATTTAGTGAAGAAAGTGCTCCCCTGAACGCAGAAACACAAAGTTCTGTTTTCCCTCTGGATAGGAGGTGGCAAAAGCAAGGGGAAAGGTAAGTGGAAATAAAAAGAAAAACCACAGATTAACTGTGGTTTTGTCAGTGAAAAAGTACCTGGATTTCAGCTCCATTATTCCTGCTTATACTGTACCTTGCAAGTTTACAAATGTCCTGGTCTGTTGCAAGTAGAAGCAGTGGTGTACCTGGATGCAGAAAAGAGCCTTCAGGTCCAGGCAGTGATCCTTGGAAGCAAACAGCAGGAACTAATAGGAGAACACATGAACAAACCCAAGTGAGTCTGTAAACAGACACCTTAGGCATGCCTAGAAAGGCATGAAGATCCAGGCCCACAATCCTCACCACCGCAGCACTTAGATCACATAGGCTCGCTGACTACAGTGGCAACATCCTCAATATAGTTTGCTTTTCCACATAAGCAAAGAATGGTGACTGAGCCAGTAATTATTTATTGCCTTATGACAACCTTCAAGAGAGAGGAAAAGGTAAGGTATGTTCAGCAATATGGTAATGTGCAGAAGGAAAACCACCTGCAGTGCCAAAGGCCGTGGAGCACACAACCTGTAAATCCTGAGTTACAAGTAACAAATAAAAAAGCCATAGAAGCATCTGAAGTGACTCAGAAACCCATTAAAAATAAGAGCCCCACAATACTTGCCAATAGAAGAAATGAATTGTCTGGTTTGGGTAATTTAAGTAATAATTACGTTTTTGAACAAAGTCTGCCAAGTGATAAATGCAAAACATAAATCAGAACTGACTGAACTTGTTCAGCAGCAGTAGGAAACCTCCCTCTTGGAAGAGAGGGGGAAGACTCCTTCTCTAATAAAGATGAGCTGGAAGTCTTTATCATAGGTCAAAATGCTACCTGGTTTGAAAACAGCATTTTACAAGTTTTCTGTAAACACATTTGCTGTTGATTTCATCCATCTTCATAAAAGATCTCCTCCCCTCTAGTCTTCCTAGGTGAAATTTACACTTTCTTCAGCTCCGGTTTCTGCAAACACTTGCAGACAGTGTTACACCAAGCAGCTTTAATTGTCTGTCAGCAGCTCTCAGCAGCAACTATCAGGACAAGGAAGATGGGGAATGGGAACATTTACCAAACTGCAGCCAGCAGTGCAGGGTAGGTAACTGCTGGCCAGGTTGCAGCCAAAGCCCCACACCTTTCTTCCCTTGCCTCACTAGGCTGTTGGAAAAACACTTAGACGAGCACCTTGGCGCTTCCTTAAGCAGCACAAATTTGCTCACAGCACATCTGTACTCTGACCCATATGGCACTAACTTTTCCTTAGCAAAACAGAGATACTCAGTCACTTACATCCCTGGTGAGAAAGGGGGGGAAAAAAGGTAGTGTTCCTGCTCTCAAAGGATCATGCTGTGCATTGTATCAGGTACAGCGTGAACACTAATGAAAAAAGATGTACAGAGAGGTGTGGGGCTGCAACTGCATACAGCAAAGCTGGAGGGATTTCAGCATAACATATACTTTGCTTTTGGTTACCTTAGTTATTGAACCATCTATCTAAACACAAACTGAACAGACAATCCACAGACAAATCCCCAGTGTGATATTTAAAGGCAGTTAGCGTAAATAATGCATAAGAATAACAGTGGGGCCTCGGGCCAGCACAGGGCAATTCACATTACACATCCTCAGACTCCACTCTCAACCTGATGTACAGAATCCAATGGCAGTTTCTGCACTGAAATATTTGTGACACTTCACTGCCACCAAGAGCTTCAAAGGACATACTGTGCCATTTCTTTTTTCCCAACTTCAGGGGAGAAGACACTGACAGACAACAAAAAAGCTAATGCTATTTTGGTTGGAGTCATTTTTTTTTCTTTGCCACTGCAAATGTTTCCTCTCCCAGCCTGTTATAATATTGCATTACACAGGGAAGAAACTGTTCTACTTCTAGGGTTTCCCCTGCTTCTGTTTAATGTCAGTGACTCTTATTTCCGGTGCAGAGATTGTTATGATTGAAGTGGATTAGAACTTCCAGAAAGAGGTATCAAGAACATATTATCTGTACAGGAGCAGAAATACCATTAGCAGGAATCAATTGCAGAAATGTAAGTCAGAAGACAGGAAGGTTTGTACAGAAGTATATCCAGATGTTTGGTAGCAACTCCTACCCAAAGTCAATAGGTACATTATGAAAAGGATGCATACACCTTCACAATCTGCAGTGTAAAGAGCTCTCATCCTAATTACACATCCAACATGTCTTGCAAGACACCTGCCACCATAGCAGGCTACAGCAGCAAAAGGGTGCACTCTCACTTTCCTACCCATTGCTCAGGTATGTCTTTTCTCCTCACTCACTCGTGTGAGATGAGGGCCCACAAGTTGCCCCTGTAGTTCTGGTGTGGTTCACCACCCTGCTGCCAGTATTACCTCCAAGTCATTACATAAGCACCTTGAAAGGCAAACATGTGACAAAGCACTACAGCACCCTAAGACCCAAACCCTTCACAGCTGCTGATTTCAAGCTTTACTTTCCAAAGAGCAGATAGCCTGCATTTGTTAAGGCAGAGAGAGGAAAAACTTGGACAAAGTGTCAGTTCTCAGAGTCAATGCCATCTGGGTTTTTTCGGCATATAACAAAGCCAAAACACAACTCTTTTGTTTCTTCCTAATCCTCTATTTGAATATGTAAGCTTGCATATGTCCAATAGGTGTTTCATTGAAAAGCACGTGTTCTTTCCCATTGTAACATTTTTTCTATAATTGCAAGTAACACAGAAACAAAAATTCTGCCCTCTGGAATGTACCACTGTTTCCTGTGAGGATTCCCACCATGATTTGGAAACCTTATGGTATAGAACACAATAACTCACTCAGCTGTATACCCTAATTATGCATTTCTAGAATAAGTAGCAATAATTTAAATCAAAATTTCCCCCTCTAGGACTTTTTTATTTGATTAATGCATAACAGCTCTATCTGAGAATTTCCTCCTTGCTTAAGCTGATATGATCCTCATTTCTGCAGTCTAGGGCTTGGAGTCCTTCAGATGAATTTGTGTTTCCGGTGTTTTACAAACACAACGAGAGGAAACAACTTTGAATGTTACTTAATTAACCATAGGCCAAGTAACCATTAGCTGTGCAAGCAATAACAGTAATAAGTCACAAAGTACATGAAATAACATCATCACCTTTTGTACATGTTAGAACAATGCCTGAGGGCTTCTAATAGAAAGTCACTGTTCCAGCAACTCACAAAGAACTTGGCCTTATCCTTGAGAGGCTTTAGGATTCAAATGTGTGAGAACACTAGACGAAGGAGGTAAAAAAAAAAAAATAGGATAGAAGCAAAACAAAACAAGTAGAGTTATGACACTCAAGTATCAGATTTTTTTTTTTTTAACTTTTGTTTCAGGACTCACTTAGAAAATGAGCATTTAAAGAAGAGATAAAGCCTAACAAAAGGTAGGAAAAGAAGGAAAATAACTAGGAGAAGAGGGGAGTCAGCCCAGAAAGACGGAAGTGCCTCTCAAAAAGGCAATCAACCCCACAAAACAGCCCCCCCCCCAATCACAGGTGTTCTGAGCACTCTATTGGCAGCCACGGTACCTTTTCCGTTCAATCTCTGCTTCCCAGTGATCATGGTGCAGCTTTTCCCTGGATTGTCCCTAAACTTTACAAACCAATTCAGTTAAGATAGAAACAATGACTACCAAGGCTCTCAACAGAGGCACACCCTGCTTTCTTGTAGCTGTGGGTGGTAGAGAGGTGAGTGGTCCCAGCTGGAGCTTGTTGCCTGAAGTAGGTCTGCACACCTGCTTGCCTATCCTTCACAGGTGGGTATAGAGCTCATTGTGCTTATTAAGGAAAATATCCTGAAAAATGCAGTATAGATTTATTATAGAAATGTTGCAACAATGAAGTCAAGTGATTAAGCCATGCTTAATTGATATAAACCCACAGAGCATCTTTGTGTTCTTTATCTTTTCCTTCTTTGCTTTCCTGGCTGATAAAATGATGGAGTGTATCAGGGGTTACCAGATGGTGCAAAAAGGGTGAACAAGTGTAGGCGTGTGTGTGCATAGAGAGATGGATAGCACAGTAAATGGAGTAATATCTAGATTGCGATGCTGAAAACACTGTGGGGAAAACAAGTGCAAGCCTTGAGCTCTGAATTGTGATTGTCTTACTTTCCAGAGAGGAGCGGAAAGCAATTTGCTGAGATTTGCTGTTCTAATAAAAAGAGGCTGCGCTTCAAATCTCTGGCTGCAGCATGCCCAGATGTTTAGCTTATAGGTAATGTGAAGTTAAAATCTCTCAGGCTGGGTACCACCAAGCTGTAAAGTAGCATGAGGTCTTCAGGTTGCCTGAGTACCCAGAGGCTGAACTCCTGTGGTGTGCCTGCACCTGTATTTAACTGGTACCCCAGGGATATCTCTGCATGCTGCTTTAGGACCTCAGGTGGTCTCTCCCAAAGCAGTGGGGAGAATCTGCGAGGGAAAGGAGGTTGGGCAGCACTGCACAGCACAGCACAGCACTGTGGCCGCAACTGGAAGAGCAATAGTGAAGCATGAGAGGAAAAAATCAGAGTCAGAGCTGAGAAAAAAAAGCACACGAAGTGGCAGCAGCGACAGGTCGGGCAGGCCTATGTGTTTGGTAGGCAGGTGCAATGTAGTGTACATTATATCAGAGGGAAATGAGCCTTCATGTGGCCATCACTCTAATAAGAAAACCCTAATTGTCACATAAGCCACTCATATTTTATTAATGCTGAAATTACAGCCTCAGAATGTGGTTACTTGCTGATAATTGGGCTGTGTCTTCAGCCGCTGTAAATCTGCATGACTCTGCAAATGCCAGAACAGTTGTGCTGATTTAAACCAGCTTAGTACCTGGCCCTGAACACTGACCAAAGCAGCATCCTGTGCCTGCGGGATTTATGGACATGCTGTGTTAGCATGGATGAGCTCATCCTTACAATTCACCCCTTTGTGTGGTCCTGATGTTTTGAGCCTGGACCCAGCTGGGCCATGCCTGTGCTGTAGAGCTGGTGTGCATAGCTCAGACCAGAGTGCCCTACTTGCCCATGGGCCTTGCATGGAGGCGGGGATACTGCATCCTGATGCTGCACTGGGATTCATCTGAGGCACATCCTCAGTCTTGGGGGTCCCTGGTTCCCTGTCTGACCCCGTTCTCGCCAGGCAGAGGAGCATCCCTGTCCAGCCCAAGCTGCACCAGTGCTACAGTGGTAGGCAAAGTGCTCACAGGGCTGCTGTGCAGCACTCCACAGTATGAGCATCGGTGTCTGGCCATTAGTAAATATAAGAGAAGCATTGGATGATGCCTAAAAAACTGTGGTTTCCCTGGCTGTTTCCATCTCAGGGTCCTCTGCATACAGCCCACTTCATGCTGTGTTCCCTACAATGCCTATTTGCATAACTGCATGGCTTCTGCTCTAACCCACAACCTAGGCTTTTTCTCTTGGCAGAAGGAGGTTGAAAAGTGCACATTGTTTTTGAATCTGTCTCTGAACATTTCTTTTTGCAGCAACCACAGATCACAACTCATAAACAGACACATTTTAAAATACAAGTTTCATGTTTGTTGGTTCTAATCTAATTATTTATAGAAATGCCCTTTTCCTGTGATCCATAATCTTCTCAAACTTCAGTAGTTTCTTGCTGTGAAAAATGATTCACTCTGGGCTGAGTGTATCATGGTAGCTGAATATTTGTTCATTGGTGGTGCATTTTTTATCCAGAAAACTAAGTCTGGAAATGATTCCTGGGTAACAGTTCCCCTGAAGAGCACTAGCAGTAGGCTAATCCAGTCTCCAAATGTTCAGGATCCTCCTGAAATTAACTGGAAGTGATTGCAGAAGTGTGAGTAAACGTCCTTAGCATATTCTGTCAAATATTTATTGCATCTGCTTTCTGCTCATTGACAGACTATGCAAATGATGTTTTAAGGCATTTACACCCATGAAAGATTAGCTCTTTGAATTTACAAAGTTAATTGTAGTGGATGGGTGGACCCACACAAGCTTAAATTGACAGTCAAAATGAGAACTGGAAATCTTAAATGCCTGTGTGAACGCCTACCAAATCTTTCTGGTCCTTGAAACCAAACACAGACCAGGTTGCCTGTGGGCCTGGGGCTACAGCCCTTCCAAGGCAAGGGGTAAGTGCAAAGGAAAAGAAGTCCTTGGGAAGGAAATTGGCCCCAAATTTAGTGAGCTTAAAGACCTTCATTCAAATATAGTTTACTGCAGAACACCACGAGTGTGCAGACAGCCAGAAATTCCTTTGAAATTTCCTATGGCATATTTTTAATAGTCCTCTTCAAGATAATAGCTTGTGATCAGTCTTTTTTTTTCCCTTTGAAGGTACATTTTTACCGTGGGATGGAGAAAGAGGTATATTGTCCCACCATTGAGCAAGATCCCACCCATATATTTCAAAGGATCAAATTGTTTGTTACAGAAAATCACTCGGGCAATTCATATTAACATGTTAATTATGATTCGACAAGTTTTCCATGGCAGCCTAACATCAATAGCCATTTCTTTGGGTAAGTTTTGTTACAAACTACCGTAGCACGGTAAGTGGAGCACAGATCATTGCCAGAAGGGTTTGCTTTGTCAGGTGTCATCCTAACTGGGGGCAAATGCAGCCTCGTGGGGAGTGTTAGATGCATTGGGCCAGGAGCGGGGGAAGGTTTCTCCCTGTGGGATTGAGCCGGGTTACATGACCCCACCACCCTGCAAACTGCAGAAAGGAGCATCGCAGGCCGGTTGTGTTTCAATCAATAATTGGACTCATTAGTGTCGCTTGGTGAGTTGGCCTCCTGTCTGCCTGCCGTAGCGGAGTACTGAATTTATGTCATTTCTGATTCCTCCCCTCCACATCGCTGCTGCTCAGCGTAGATGCTTTTTCACAGGCAATTAGAGACCCTAAGACAAGAGCCAGAGTGAGATGGAAGTCACTGTGTGTTAATTAGGGTGTTTTCAACTAATTGACCCAGTCATGCAAAGGGAATATCTGAGATTGGCTGTTGCTGTTGCTATTTTCACCACTCACATATCTGATGCAGTTTTACATTGAATTGACTTAAAACCTACACCAGACATGGAAAAATTCAATAACGAAAGGTTTTGCTCTTTGGGAGTTTCGATGTGGAAAAAAGGACCAACTTATCAACTATATAGAAAATATCTGAAAATTTCTACACCACAACAATATTAACACTGTTTTCTAGAATGAGGAATATGAACATATGAAAAGATGTTCGTGTGTTTATATGAAAATGTAGAGTGAAATAATGAATAGAACAAATGTAACACTCTAGTATTTTTACCCCAGTAATTAGTTGGTAAAACATCATAAAATTTTTAAAAAACAATGTGAACAGTAAAATTCTCCCAGTTGGATTCTAAATCATTACCCTAATACATTTTTTATAAATTTCATGAGGAATATCAATAAAAAGAAGATATTCTTCATTAAATTATATTTGAGCTATCAAGACGTATGTATCTGCTGCACTTCCTTTCTTCTTCCACAGCCTTTGGATGCTGCTGGACAAGGAGGTGGCTAGCAGAGGTCCATCGCTTATGCTCCAAAACATAGGGCAAGATGCCTGATAGAAATCTTGTTAATGTACTCACTGACAGAGTCCTTGAAAATAAAACACAGAAAAAGAGTGCAGAAAAACTGATTTTATCACTTCTACATCCGGCAGGAAGTGCTGTGCCCACTCTGCTGGGCTCTGTACTTCAGAGCTGGGCCACTCTACTCTCTGTGTGAACTCAAGAATATTAGTGGTATAGGAATCATGGAAGAAATACTGAAACATGTCTAAATGGGGAAGGAAGGAAGGAAGGAAGGAAGGAAGGAAGGAAGGAAGGAAGGAAGGAAGGAAGGAAGGAAGGAAGGAAGGAAGGAAGGAAGGAAGGAAGGAAGGAAGGAAGGAAGGAAGGAAGGAAGGAAGGAAGGAAGGAAGGAAGGAAGGAAGGAAGGATTTGTACTGTTTAATTTCCCTAATATAGTCTCCTAGATGAGTCTTTGGTGGCAAAGTCTTGTTTCTTATCCAGCCTCTCAAGGTTTGCAGGGTCACTGAATGTTTGAACATGCTACAAATCTTGGTTTGGATGCATGTGATCTTCTTCCACACCTGTACAGGCTTTACCTCAACAGCAGAACGTGTATCTTTTGTCTAGGTACAACGATGATGCACTACATTCATGCTATGCCCTCTAAGTCCTACTTCCATCATCTAGAAAGCCACCAATTCTCACCATGCCCAGGGATGTGTGACTTCTGCCCTGGCAGTAAAGCTCTTTCACCAGTAGAAAGGGGACAGCCTTGTGTGAGCTGCCAGATCAAGCAGGGAGGCTGGAGAATTAGCAATCAGATTCAGTGGGTTTGCCAGCAGCTATTTAGATTAGATTAGATTAGAAAAGGTTTTAGGAGAAATTAGCTGGGGATGGGCTCAGAGATAGTGATAGGGGCCAGTAGGGACATTAAAGGGCACCCAGGGACAAGACTTTCAGGACACTGGTATTCCCCAGTCTCAGGGGAAAGGCTGTGTCAGGTATTGCTCAGAGCCTGGGAGGAGGAGGCAATGGACACAGCTCCAAGGGACCATGTCCCACAGCCTCTGGCTGAACGTTACCACTGCACTCCTGTCCCAAACTGTAAATTGTCCCTAGAAATAAGCTGGTCTGATGCCTTCAGGGTCCTGAGGAAATTCACAGCAGTCCTGTGAACACATGGCAATGTTGAGCACTTCCCTGGTGGACTTGTGTTCTCTGGGCTTGCCCATGAGTTGGGTTTTACAGAACAGGCAGCTTTCTGAGGACAATGTCATTTCTGACTGGACCTGTGTGAACAGGAGATCATTACCTTCCACAGTGCCATTGTCTTCATCAAACAACAGAAGATCTTCACTATGAACATTGCCTGGCTAGTCATCCTCTCCTTCAGCCCCTATTCCATGTTGCTGGGGGTCTGCCCATGCTGCCATCCCAAGGTTGCAATTCTGCCCCATGTCTGAGTTCATCTGGATATTACTGCCTTTTTCTTTCCTCTGCTGCTCTTCCATCTCTCACCTGGAGTTGTTAAAAATTAGCTTGGAGTGGAGACACACCTGGCTTGTTTTCTTGGTCCTTGTAGACAAATGACTGCTGGAAAGAGTCCTCCATTTTTGATATTTTCCTCAAGGTAATATGCACCTACTTGATCCTGCATCCTCCCTCTGCATGTTCTCCTCCTGAGGGCTTCACAACACCCTCAACAATTACAGTAACCAGATCCACCACAGGGTGCGACAGGAGCCTTGTGAGTTTGCAGTTTTCCATGCTGGCATCTGTAGTAGTTCATGAGGCTTAATCCTTGCTCTGCATAATACACTCGTGTCTCAAAATCCACCTCTCCACTAGTAACGTGGAGGAGCATCAGCAAAGGTGACTATGTGGACAAGGTGGTCCTCAAATCCAGAGGCCAAGGTTGGCCAAGGTGGGAGAAGTGACAGGTGGGTAAAGGACACTCTGTATGGAGGAGAAGCTCCCATATCTTTAGGTTGCATGATCTGGATAAAGATGCCTCACGATAGGCTGCCCTGGAAAATAAGGCTCAACAGACTGGGAAGTAAAATGCTCTAGCAAATTTAGAAAATTGAAAATGTAGAGAGTAATTTTTAACAGCCTTGGCTCTGCCCGGAGCATATAATGAATATAAATTCCATGTGGACAAAGGTGATAACAGGAAAAATGAAGGACATGCCACAAACTGCTTTTGCTCTTTCAAAAAATGCAGAAGCTGCAGTGAGCATCCACAGGACTGTGAGTCAGTTCATTCCAGCATCTTCCCAAAACAAGGGGGCACAGAGAGGCCAACAGCTCTGAAGTATTACCAGCTCCTGAGGGAAAGCAGCCTCACCACAGTAGCATGGTATGCATCTCCACCCTTGCAGGTCTGATTTTTGGACAGAAATTAATTTCATAGAGCTAAAAAACAATAAATAAAAAACCAAAACCAAACCAAGAAAAAAACAGCCAAAGCCCAAATGAAACAAACACATAGCTAAAGAAAATTAAAAACTTTTTGCCATGGGGTAGCTGGGCTGCTTACACCAAACAAGCACAGCACTGATAAGGATAGCAGTTTGGAAGGGGAAAAAAATGAGTATTTAGGACAGTGAAGACTAAGTTTTCAAAGTAACAGAAAAACAAAGCCCGAAAACACTTTTTTGGGGTAACTTTTGCTGATGAGCTGCAAATTTTTATTGGACTGTTGTTTTACCACCATAAATAATTTCTAATTTCACTGACAGCACAAGAGCTGCCGGGCTTGCTGTGACTCCCTTCACGCTTTACCGTGGTTTGGCAGAGGTGCCGCTGGCAGCGCCGTGCGCGCCCCTCGCTCAGCCCCGACCCGCCCGGGGAGCGGCTCTGCCTCCGCGGGCGGGCGCGGAGACACCGCACCTGCGGTGGCGGCAGCGCGGCACCAGGTGGCGATATCGCACCGCCGGCCGCCTCCGCGGCTGCAGCGCAAGGGGATGGCACCCCCAGCATCGCCCTGGAACAGAGCTGGCATTGCCCTGGCACCCCCGGCATCGCCCTGGAACTGCCTGGCATTGCCCTGGCACCGAGCTGGCATCGCCCTGGAACTGCCTGGCATCGCCCTGGCACCCCCGGCATCACCCT
>VZRS01001690.1:889022-943865 GCA_013398055.1 Ifrita kowaldi
GGCACAGACCTGGCATCGCCCTGGCACCCCCGACATCGCCCTGGCACTGCCTGGCATTGCCCTGGCATAGACCTGGCATGGCCCTGGCACCCCTGGCATGGCCCTGGAACCGCCCTGCATGGCCCTGGCACAGGCCTGGCATCGCCCTGGAGCTGCCTGGCATGGCCCTGTCACCGAGCTGGCATTGCCCTGGCACCCCCGGCATCGCACTGACACCGAGCTGGCATCGCCCTGGCACGAAGCTGGCATTGCTCTGACACTGTCCTGGCACCACTCTGGCCCCACCTGCATTGCCTGGCTTTGCCCTGGCATCACCCAGCACCACGGCAATGCCCAGCACCACTCGGCGCCAGCGGGCATCACCCTGGCACCGACTCGTCAGCACCTGGCACTGCTGGTCATTGCCCTGGCACTGACTTGGCAGCACCTGGCACTGCCCTGTCACCACTCTGGCACTGCCCCGCATCCCTGCAGTGCTGCCCAGCATTGCCCAGCATCAGCTGGTACCAAGCCTGAACTGCCCTGGCCTCACCCGGCAGCAGCCTGGCACTGCCCCAGCACAACCCCAGCACTGCCTTGGCATTGCCTTGGCATCGCCTTGGCATCACTCCCTTTAAGCTCCAGCACTGACCAACAGCTTCAGGGAGACTGCAGGACCTGGTCACTTCCCTCCGCATAATTAATACAAACGCAATTTATTAAATGCATACATTGCTTTCCATTTTTAATCCAATGAATTATTCAGGATGAGTACTTTATTAGGCTGTTTGTCTTCTCTCCTTCCCCCTTGGGCTGGGTCTCTCATATTTATCACTGGAGGGATGCAGCACAATCATTTCTGCAGAGAAATACTTGTCTGGGGACTGGGTCTGGGTTTATGCTGTGTGGACAGGTTTTCAAGTAAAGTCAAATTTTTCTTCTTCCAAAAATAAAGATGGGGTACATGACACAAAAGTTCTGTGTTGGAAAGTTGAAATCCAGTTCATCACTCAGTGTTTTTAAAGCAATTTGTTGGTCTGTGGTGCTTCATGTGACTTTTACCTCAGTGCATTCACATAAATCATGGAATAATTTAGACTGGAAAAGACCTTTAAGATCATTAATTCCAACTGTTCAGCCCAGCACTGCCAAGTCCACCACTAAACCATGACCCCAAGTGCCACACCTACAAGTCTTCTAAATACCTCCAGGGATGGTGACTCTACCCCTTCCTTGGGCAGCTTGTTTCTGTGCCTGACAACCCTTTTTGTGAAGATTTTTTTGCTAATATCCAATCTAAACATCCCTTGACGCAACTTGAGGCCATTTCCTCTCATCCCGACACTTGTTACCTGAGAAGAGACCGACACACACCCTGCTTGTTACACCCTCCTTTCAGGCAGTTCTAAAGAGTGATAAGGTCCCCTCTGAGCCTCCTTTTCTTGAGACTAAACAGCCCCATCTCCCTCAGCTGCACTTGTAACACTTGTGCTCCAGACCCTTCACCAGCTCCACTGCCCTTTTCTGGACATGCTCCAGCACCTCAATCTGTGAATATCAATGAACTCTGCAAAATAACTACTTTCTCCCTGAGCAAGCTGTTCTTGCTTTTCTAGTGCAGACTCCAAAGTGGCTATAAAAGATCTGTTTCTGAGTTAGGAGAAGACCCACCAGATCGGGAAACAGTTTGGTGGGATACTTCTGTCAGCACTGCTGGGTGACAGCAAACATGGGCAGACCCAGCTGCACAGAGCACAGTAGGCTTCCCTGTGAATTTCTGCTGGCTTTACTACAATTAGAGAGGCACTTCAAGAGAAACAAAAAAAAAAAAAAAAGAAAAAAAAGGATCAGGAATTAAAATGTATACCCCCGTTGATATATTTTGACAGATTCTCTGTCAGTTTCCTGTGTAAGTTCAGTATGTTTTTTCAATAGCTTTATGAAACATGATTCCTTAAAGTCACTTGGCCACAACTCTTTCCCCGAGAAGAAAGATTTCTGAAATGCTTCTCAGGGTCATCGTGGAAATAATTTTTCAGCAGAGGATTGTGAGGATTTCCATGCCAGAGCACCTATAGAAGGAGCATCATCCTGCAACCTCTTTTTCATACAAATACTAGATGATTTCCAGAGGGTCCCTTCCGACTAAACTATTCCTAACTGTCAGTCCCCTTCCCATCGCTTTGTTCTGCTGCTTCTGGGAGGTGTCGCTCATTCTCTGTGCCCGCTAAAGTTCACAGGACCTGAATTATTCAGTGCTGCCCTTTCCCAGACTGAGTCCAAAACCCTACAGCTAAGCAGAGTTATTGCAGAGTTACTTCCCAGAAAGAGTGTTGAAAACATCAGTCCTTTCAAGAGCTCTCAGACAGCCACAGCAATGACCCTTCTCAGCTAGGATACCCAAAAATGCCCACAGAGAACAGCTGAGGTGTCTGACACCTCAACGAGGAAGGGCAAAGCAAAGCAAAAAGGTCCAAACACCAAAACTGAGTTTCAAAGGAAAGTGAGCTGGCCCAGCTTTATGCTTATGAAGCATTAAATAACCAGTGCCAGCCTTGCTTACACCATACACCTCTCCTTAAGGAAAGTTAAATAGGCTTGCTAGCGTGCTATAGAGAGATCAGCAAAAATTTATTCTTTCTTTTAAACACACAGTAGAATGGTCTAGGTATGTATATAATTGGTAACCCATAAAACCTTAAGGGGAATTTTTATCCCAGAGACTCATTTCTGTCCTTAATGATTTAGTAGTAAAACTACAATCAGGCTTGGGACACATGGGATTATGAAAAAAGATTTAAAACATTTTTTAAAATGCCTAATGACACAGTCTCTTAAAATATTTTGAGAAAGGAATGCTGGAATCCTTTGAAGCGACTTTCAATTAAGCTTTTAAATGAATTAGGATGTTATTTCTGTGTAACAGCCAGACCATAAATTTAGTTTCTAATTAAATACTGTGTGAAAACTTCATGTCACACGTCACTGCTTGCAAATTTATTCGCTGCTGGATTTGACTGAAGTTGCTTAGAGAGCTGCTCTTTTCTCCTTCTCAGGGGCACAGCAACTTCCCTCTGGGAAAAGAAAGGAAAGCTGCCATTGTACTGTTCTATGGAAAAATAGCAGTTTCATTACTGTAATAAACCAACTCACAGACTTCTTTTGCAGTTCTGGTCAAGATTTCACTGGAATTTCTCTGTCATAGTCCCCCAAAGCCCGTCTCTGTTCTCTGGAGGAAGCCACCAGTGCCTGGTGCCACATTATTCCTCAAAGGGTTAATCAAATTCATTTTTACTGGACCATTTTCAGCCACATCATACTTTAAGAAAAATACGAGCAGCTTTCACTATTTTGTCACAAAAGCTAAGGAGTGGATAATGCCAAGTCCTACTGGCAGCATTATGGGGCAATGCATTTTTAATAATTACACAGTATTTCAGGTATAACTATTACTCTGAACATTAGGCCTGATAGCTCTTTTGTCCCTGTCCTTTCTTACCCTTTATTCCCCCATCTCTCTAAGCATCTCCATTTCGTCACCTAATTTAAATTAAAATGCCATATTTTTGGCTGCAAAAATAACCCTACCCTTTTCATTTTGTTCTCTCTGCTCTGATTCCAAATGACATCAGTTCAAAGCAAAAAGTTATCGGACATTTGAACTTTTTTTTCCAAAGTAACCCTTAAGTATTCCCAGCATTTAGTGATGACCAGTTACATGAATAAGGTTAATAGTTCACTGGGACAAAAAGAACATAAATTCCTTCCTTTCCTTCATAATTTGGTGATAGTAGTCACCAGAGAATCCCCTGAGGCTAGTTTTTGAGCTGCTTTAGTTAAAGAAATGTGCCTTTCTATGAGGCAAGCTGCTGTGGTTCTTCCCCCTGGGCCATCATTCTAAGCCTTGGGACTGCCTGGCCAACAACATGAGTGCAGTGTGAGCAGGAGCATGGAGTGAGGGATGAGGCACAACACAATCCCTGCCCCTGCCTCTTGCAGCTCCCTATTCAGAAGTAAATCACCACCTTAAGACGGCATTGCAGAATTTCTTGACCCGACACACCAGCCTGCAGCCTTCTCCAAAGGTAACTTGGTGGTACACTGCTAAAGAGCTCACAGAAGCACTGGTAGCACACATTATTTCCCCTGTGCTGAGCAATGCACTGTGAACTCTACCCTGTATTTCTGTCTGAGGCACTCATGCCATCACAAGCCTGCAGGGTCTGGGACACCAAAGATACAGCCATGGGTTTATGCTCCTGAGCATTACACTGTCCACTTGCTCTGCCTTGACCATTCAGACAGGCTTTGCATAACATTTCACACTTTTTAACCTAAATCTTCTCATGAATCTGTGACTTAGGATTCCCCACATTTACCAGATATAAAGAGTTTCAATCGTCATTGTCCTTCATCCTTGAAGCCAAGGAATAAAACTGTGCTCTTGCTGTTTTGACCTAAAAGCAATAGAGTACAGATGGTTTTTAATATTTAACTGTACCCTATTTTTTTTTTTTTCATGAGTAATATTCACCTGTACTCTGTGGGGGTGAGAGATGCCTGAAACAATCAGGAATTGGAAATTGTCCTGTACATTTTTTTTAAACAGCTGAGCTGGAAACAGAACTTCTCTCCATCCCTACTATGTAATATAACCTAATGCTGGAAGTGTGTAGTAGGCACTGGTCTGGATAATCAAGCACCCAGAAACAGACCTTTTTCTTGGAGATTCTGTAGGCAAATATTATCTCAAAAAAACCCTCAACTGGAGCCTGTCCACGCATAGACTGTGATGTAGAGCCTCCCAAAAAGTCTACATAGGTGTTGTGCCTGACGCAACTACTGCAGTCTAAATCCTGCCACTCTTACTCATAAATATTTTTACTTCCTCACAAGCTTCATGATTTTCCTCATTATTTTTAAATTTAATTTTTATATGAGCATAAGCCAAGGTTTCAAAACTGTTGACTGATTCTAAGTGTTTGATTTGCCATCTCTCCAAGGTCCTGATTTCCTAGTATGTGAGGACAAAATTTCGTCATTCTCAGACCACATTAAAATGTCACAAGTTAGACAAAATACAGGCTTCCAAAATATAAATGACAAATGGAATCACTAGCAGACTCATAAGTGAGATGAAGAAATTTTATTACCAGAAAACATCATTACTGGGTTCTATTAAAAGAAATGTTCAAATTAAGGCTTTTCTAAATACATGTCTAAAGAGCTTTCAGAGCAACAGAAATGGGAAGGTGAAGTTTGCTGTCTGCTTTCATTTAAGTTTAACAAAGGTCTAGGAAACAGAGAAATTAGGCTCTTGCAAAGTCTGTGAAAACAGCTGTCTGCACAGACTGTTCAGGGGCAGTCTGCAGTGGGAGCCCCTACTTTGCTAGGCACTGGAGAATCTGCTTAAGAGAGAGATTTGTCCAGAAGCCATTATTAAGCAAAACAGCTTTTTTTTTTTTTTTTTTTTTTTTGGATACATCAGCCATAAGACTCCAGCTCTGAAGCCAGTTCTCATTAGCATTATGCTTTCAGAGCAACTTTTACTTTCTGGCTTTACAATAGTTCCTTGCTCCAGAACTTTTCCCCTAGATAACTTCTGAGTAGTCCTTCTGCTGGCCTGCCTTTTAGAGGATGCTATTTTACTTTTCAGGGTAATGCAGTGACTTTGTTGGTACCCTGTGAAAGTCCCAGAAATGCAGGTTCCAGCTGTACAAAATCCACTGTGTAAATGGAATGACTTCTCAAATGTCTCTCTTGCCATTTCTGAAAGGACTCAGCTTCTGCTAGAAATAGTGCAAGTACATCAATCTGCTTATTGACTACACTTCTGCCAACTTTTTGCCTGAGGCCAAGTCTTTCCTGTCATGATATGTACCCCTCACTTGAGTATGGGATTCTCACTAACCGCAGGGTGGTCTCCTCCACCCTTATCATGGAAAGCCCTTTCCCCTCTTCCCACAAGCTTTCATCAATCCATCTGCTTGTGTTTCCAAGAGGAAGAAGAAAACCCCCTCTCTTTCCCCTTTCCCTCATCCTCTGTGTACGTCATAAATCAGAATTAGAAAAAAATGATTATTCAAAAGAGTTAGCCCAGTGGCGTCAAAATAATGGAAATATTTTAATGTTCTGTTTGGAAAGCATTTTCAGCTGGAAGATTTATGATCTTTTATGTCCACAGATGACATTAAAAAATACTCAGAATTGTGCTAAATATACAAAATTAAAATGATGATTTGAAGTATCCTGTGGTATTCCAATATGCAGTGGCAAGAAGTGGAAAAGGTGTGTTGATGTGGAAAATTCTTAATTAACATTTGAGTAAGTATCCTCTGTCTACCTCCTCCTCAGATCACTGTGCAAGCCTTTAATATCTTCGTGTATTCTCTGTGCTATAAATCCTCAGTTCTACATCAGGGAGTGTCTCGTATGATCAACAGTTTCTTATTATAGATTGTGATGGGTACTACTGAGCTACTTACCAACAGGATACTTGCCTCTGACTTGGAATGAATATTAATAAAGCTGTTAGTCCTCTGTCAATAAAGCAAGTACCTTCTCAGTTTCAGTAACTGAGCACAGTAATTGCCATCAGTATCGCTAAATGTCAAATTTGTTATTTCACCTCCAGAGCAGTCAGCCTAAGAATTGATTTAACATAGTTCTTTAACATCAAAATTATTTCATTTTATTTTGAGGGAACTTGCAAGCACCTTCTCTCTTTGTCAGGTGATGAAAAGATGCACCAAACACCACTGAAAATCTGTGTTTTCCTCATTGGCTTTCTATGCTAACAAGGCTCCAACTTGTTTCTGATCTGTGAAGACAACAGTGGATTGAGGACAAAAGTGAAGGATATTCCTGAAGGGCTGAGGGGTACCCACCACATAATTCTGTTGATGTTGGCTTATTTCTCCTTTTTTCCTGTGTAAAATAAAGGAACCCATGGCTGGTGATCAGGATTCCTACCTGTTGCTGATTTCTGTTAAAAAACCTTTTACTAACTCTCTTCCACCTTTGTAGCCCACGCTAAATTTTCTAGAAGAGATAATTACACGTCCTGGAGGTGCAACCAAGGGCATGTAGAACATCCTGGGGCTGTTGGAGCAGGCTGGCAAAGATGGGATAAAGACCTAGGAGGTTGAACTGCAGCTGTCAAAGAGGCATGAGACAACTCACACCACTCCTGCCTCTTCTCAGCTGGATACTCCACAGGAATCAGAGACAATTGCTGTTAGAAGCACCTTAATCTGAGAGCGTGGTTGAAGTGCTCTGGAACAAAAAAATAGCCTCAGAAATGATTGTAGGAAACGTTCTCAAAGAATCACAGGAAAGCTTCCTGTTGTTGTTAGACAGCTAAATTTTGAATCTAATTTTCACATAAACTGATCTAAAATGTTTGGTTTGCAAGAGCCCAGACTACACTGTAAAAACACATACAGTTAGAGTAAGCAGGGAAAACCTCAAATTTTCTATATGCATAGATCAGAAAAAGGTGTTCTTAACACAGGTGAATTTAGGGATCTAATTAATGACCAATTAATGTGTATGTTGTGCTCAGAGAAGCTACATACCTTTCAAAACCTCCACTATTGCCTCGCTGGCTGGTGAGAAGCTCAACATGAGCCAGCAATGCACATCAACCGTCCAGAAACCCAGCCATATCCTGAGCTACATCAAAAGAAATGTTGCCAGCAGATCCACGGAGATGATTCTGCACCTCTGCTCCACCCTTGCAGGACCCCACCCAGAGTGCTGCATCCAGCTTTGGCATCCCCAGCACAGGAAAGACATAGAACTGTTGGAGTGAGTCCAGAGGAGGGCCATGAAGGTGATCAGAGGGCTGGAGCACCTCTCCTATGAAGACAGGCTGAGAGAACTGAGGTTGTTCATCTTGGAGAATAGATGGATCTAGGAAGACCTTGGAAGGCCTCAGAACACCTTCTAGTGCCTAAAAGGACCTACAAAAGAGCTGGAGAGGGATCTTTGATAACAGCATGTAGTGATAGGACAAGGGTGAATGCCTTTAAATTGAAGTAGACTAGATCTAGGTAGATATTTGGAAGAAATTCTTCACTGTCAGGGTGGTGAGGCACTGGAGGTTGCCCAGAGAAGTTGTGGATGTCCCATTCCAGGAAGAGTCCAAGGCCACGCTGGAGAGGGGTTTGTGTAACCTGGTCTAGTGGAAGGTGTCCCTGCCCATGACAGGGGGCTTGTACTAGATTACCTTTAAAGGTTCTTTCCAACCCAAACCATTCTATGATACTATGACACAGCATCAAAAATAATTTAAATTTTAAGAAAATAGTTAATTTTTAATATTTGGCCTGAAAAACACTGAAGAGAGGGCCACTGAAAATGACCCGTGAGCTGCCAGTGACAACTGAGTTGTCAGATCAAAAAAGTGCTTGGGGTAGAAGCAGGGGTCTTGCGTCCATGTTTGTAGGTCTCTTTTCATCCTGGGAAATGGTTCAGAAAATGCCAAATCTGTGAGGACAACCAAGGCTGAAGAGCAGGAGCTCGGTTAAAGCTGCATCAGCCAAGTGGGCCAACCAAACCAGATGCTGTCATTCCCTGTTCCATAGGAATATTCTTTCACCCCCAGGTGCAGCTTGCTCTGCAGCACGCAGCAGCAGCCTTTCACCATCCTTATAACTGCTGCACTAATTGTGCCATTTTGAACAGCTCTAAAATAAACCAGACTGCAGTCACATTGAAAAAAAATTATATATGATATGGCTGCATGTCTAAATTTGTCTCAAACAGGGACACTGTGTCTGAAACCTGACTAAAATCTAATTTCTTTAAAGGTTGCCTGATACTGATATCACAAGAAACAGTTCTGCAGCAGCAGAGTTTGATTCCACTTCCTCTCTTTTGTCAGGGAATGACCTTAGAAAAACTTTCAAATTGATGGTAATTCACTAGTTTCAAAGGCCAGAAAAAATAAATCTTTAATAAAAAGGTTTGCCCCAAGAAGGAACAGGTGGTTTAAAGAACTTAGACCTCCAAATTGTCAGCCTGTGTGCTCTCTGTAATTCAATACTGGAGATCTTGGCTAACTTCATTTAGAGGATGACAGTGAAATTGAGATAAATCATCCTGTGGTGAGGGAGGGACCAATACAGAGAAAATTATAACCAGCAGGACAAATAGGTTATATTATCACACAGATGACTTTCTTCCCCTTTAGTGTCAGAATGAGTTCCATTAACACAACCTATGTATTTTATGGTGGAGCCCATCCCATTATGAATTAAGCACATTGCATGATTCACACAAACGCATCCACAAGATGCTGGACCATTCTTAGATTTAGTTCTGATTATTTTCAGCCCATTCTCTGAGTGTGAATTTTAAAATTTTGTTTAGCAACATTACAGTTGAAAACATGACTATTTTTATTTTTACATCTTTACCAACAAATATCTCAAAAATATTTTTATTAACTCTGTAACTCAATCTCAGAATTGTTACTTCTACAATTAGCTTGTGTTAAATTTGAAAAAAATTTCACTATGAAAAGACTCCTGTTCTGTACTGTCTCCTAGTACTCATGCTAGGCAAATACTTTTGAAGACTTCCCACATGGCTCAGTTCTTGGTGGCCAGAAAAAAAAACAACAATGTTTAAGAGGGTTTACTCATTTCATAGAGCTTTAGTTCTGTCTTGGAACTGCTGTCTGTTCAAGGGTTTTTTTCCCTGAATATCTGTGATTTGTATAGAGACTTTTCTTCCAGAAAGCTGAGTCACTTTTTTTATTAAATGCATTCAGCATAAACTGTGCATTTTAATAACATTTTTTTCTATATTTCAATAAAAATTGCACTGAATAACATTAAATTCTTCCTACCTAGAAATAATTTAAATTTAAATAATTTAAAACTTCCTTGTAACAGCAGCTTTTCAACACCAGCCCTCCATTGCACCTTGTTTGTTTGTGTCCATTCCTTTTCAAAGGCAGAGTGCTTGATGCTGAGGGAAAGACTGCCCTGGCTCTGTCATTCTTTTATCTGGTTTTTGGGCTGTTGGTGGTGTGCATCTACAGGACTGTTTCCATTCCATGTTTTGGAGGTGGCCTGGGATGGATAGGTGTGAGTTGTTTTTGGCTGAGCCCAGCCCTTCTGCTCTCATCTTCCCCCCTCTGCACTTCCCATGGATCCCTTGTCCCGTCTGGATGGGAGTCCCACTGGGAGTACAATTTCTGACTGTGGATAAACACTGAGCACCACAAGACAGTGCCCCATCAGTCATTTCCCAGGGCATGATGCAATGCTGTGTTTCACAGGACAGCTGCCTTTTTGGACTACAAACACAGCTTTAGCAAATGAAGCAGTTTAGTCAGTACAGCTAAGGAGGACACACATCAAAATGAGTTCCACTCCTTGTTCAGTCCTACTTCTGGACTCTGTCATTGTGAATTTACTAATTTCCTGAAATAAAGTTTATATTTCAGCATAAAATACTGTAATGTAAGACTGAATGAAACCCAAGAGCCTTGTCTGGACTAGGAAATCTCTTTTTAATAGTTTAATCCTGTTTGCATTGAGTTAGAATACATTTCCTTTAGCACAGGGCACAGGAAAATATTCTTTCTATAATTGATTGATTTAAAGGAGTTCTGCTCTAAATCACCAAAGGGAAATAATACAGACCTGTTGTGGCAGACAACCTGATTTTGAAATAAGAGCACTAAACACTAACAAGGGCTGTAACTGACCTGTGACACCATCTACTTAAAAAAGACTTGAACAGCTGCTTATAATCGAAATTGCAGAGTGGAGAATCATTGGCTGTGTCTGACTGATTCCTTGCAGATGGGTGCTTATGTTAAAATTGGGGCAGTCACAGGGGTTACACGTACTCTTACCTGCTATCACCAGCCATGATAGGTCTCCTGGCTCTCTCTCATGGGCATCTCCTCAGGCCATGAGCTGGCCTTTGCTTTCCTTGGGCAGGGAGAGGAGGTGGCTGGTCCTCCCCTGGCTCATGTGTGGGGGAACAGTCTGTGGTGAGCCGGTTGCCCAGGACTGTGTCCAGATGGCTTCTGAATATCTCCTGGGATGATGACTTCACGATCTCTCTGGGCAACCTGTGCCAGTGCCTGGTCACCTTCACAGCGAAATGTACACAAGAACATTAATTAATCACAGAATCATAATTAAAAAAAAAAAATTAAAAAGGAGTCTGAAAGATTGCTAGGAAGGTTTCTAAACCATTCCGAGGATGGGAGCAGCTGTGTATAGGGCAGCACTACCACAAGAGCTCCCTAAAATTCCCATGCAGAGCTATCAGTCATGCAAAAATGCATGAGAACTCTCAGGAGGGTTCTGTGATGTGGCCCAGCACAGCACGGCAGACTGCAGCGCTGCCTGCATGGCTCAGGAAGCTGCAGGGCTCTGTGATGGAAATGGCAAGGGAAAGGTAGTGCTTTTGAGGTTAAAACAATGTTTAAAAGGAAAACTAAATTGAAAACTAAATTGAAAACCTTTGCCAAAAAGCCCTCTGAGATACTGACCTTTTTTGAACTGCTTGACTGCAAACAATGATGAAATAGCCTTTTCTTCTAGCATCCACAAAAAACAGGGCTATGTAGGCTGTTAGAAAGCCCTACTTCTTATAATGCTGGCATCTCTTTGTAGTAGGGAATTCAAGACCTCTTTAGCAAAAGCATATTTTCCTCCGATGTCACAATTCACAGAAATATAAAATATTCCTAGGAGTTATTGAAATATTCATAAGAGTTGGGAATATTTACAAATTTAGAGAATGACTACAGTAATTTAGCTTTGGCAAACACAACACCAGTGACTAATAAGGAAGGAAAGAATTTTCATGGGAAAATATGATGTCATCATTTGAATTTTCAATCATTTTCCAACTGTTTCAGACTGCAAATGGTGTTTCACTTAAATGCTCAGAAATCCTGAAGCATATCTTCACTGAGTGGTTACTTTTGCATTTGCAGTTAAAGGATCTTAACAAGTTTTCTCTGTTCCTGGGATTTCTGTGTGTGCATCAGGTAAAAAATGTATAGCTGCAATTTGTATTTTATACATTAAAAGGACTGAGAGTAGTCTCCAGTGAATAAATAAATAATACTACCATTTCTTTTACAGTATGAGAGGTTACTCTGCATGCTAAGAGCAATCAGAGCCTGTATTTGCTGTAGCTCATAATGTAATGCATTCTTTGAAGAGTAAGCTTCAACAAAGACTAAATAACAAATTCTTTGGTTGTAGATACATCTTTTGGCTAAAACTCATAATTGCAAAGGAGAAGAACAGAAGGAAGTGTAATTCGTTTGTGTGTCTTGGTGCTAAACAAGCTTGATTCCAGTTACTGTTTCTGATTTTTGTGTGTGTCTTACAAAGTTTTAAGCATTATTGAAACCTGATAAAAGTGGGGAACACCATGTTTCTATGAAGAATATTGTATGGAGTGAATGAACTCCCATGTTTTAGTGACGTTTTGTTCTCTCCTTTTTGTAAAATGTGTGAATTTTGATTTTTCCTTTCCTTTGTGAAAGTACCTGCGGAGAGAGTGTTTGCCTTTTGTAAATATTTGCTTAGATAGCAAATATTGCTGTATAGGTCTCAAATAAAGTGGGCTCCTGTAATTCATGCAAAGAATTCAAAACCTTAAAAAAAAACACCCCTATCTCCAAAAGCCTAGATGTACTGAAATGTCTTAAAATAAAGTAAGACCTGTTACAAATAAGCCTGAGAGTAACAGTTATATGGGAGTGTGTAGCTCAGGCATGCTCAGAACTGTTTTTTCCTTAAAGTGTCCCTCAAAATCAAGCCTTCCCCACTATTTTTCCCTGGACGCTCCATCTTCCGAGCAGGAAGGGGTGTCGCATCCCGAGACCCTTCTGTCAGCTTTCATTGCATGGGCCAACAGATACAAAAGATTCCAGGAAGCACAAGTCCTGACAGCTAATGTGAGCACGTAAAACCTCACTTTCTTAGGAAGTCAGGCAAAGAAAACTTCACCACTGACCCCAGATGATCACATAGATGGGTAACTCGGGTTCAGCTGAGCTCATTGTGCATTGTTGTGTATGGTTTGTCGCCAAGATATGGACTGCAATTTGTACAACATGAAAGCAGCAGTTGCAGCTTTGAAGCCAGTGGTGGAAGTGTAATTGGGTAAAATCCAGGCTCCTTTCAAGATGGTGAGAATCCTGCCAGGATGTTTAAGAGCTTGGGTTCGTTAACTGCAACTGGGTTCAGAAATAAAGGCAAACATGATTAATATTTTCTCAGCTCCTAGGAAAAATATTCTATAGCTCATTCAAAGTATTGATTTATTTACACGACTCTTCTAAAAAAATAACAATAATTTTAAAAACATGTAGACTGCAGACTTCAAAATGGGAATGAGCTAGAGTCAGTGCCCCTCCAGGTGTTGTTCTTACAGGAACATCGTGTACCTTTAATGCAATTAAAACATATACACGTACAATTTCTAAACCTCAGCTGGAACCTTCAGCTTTTCTTCTTGATTCGCCCTGAGTGATGCATAATGGCTAACTTGGCAGGCAGCCTTTTTGCAGAGAGACAGGTAGCGCTAGCATGTGAAAAGAGATGACTTATAAAATCCCTTCCTCCATTTGCTAGCGGAAAAAAATACTCCCTATCATTGATTTATCTCTAGGAGGTTAATTTGAGAATATATGTAAAACCAAGAAGCTGCTCATATGAGATTTTAGGACCACTATGGATGACAGAGAGTAAGGTCTTAAGAAGTTCATCTATAGTACCAGGAAAGCTGCCTGTCAAAAGTAAAGCCTACTGAATATTTATCAGCTACTCCTGCTCTGACATGTTCCAGAAAACACCTCAGAAATCTTTGTGTTTTGAAGTTACTAATGGCTTCTGAATCTATCCACGTTATCAACTGTGAACACAAAAGTGCAGCTGCTCTCTCACCCCTTGATTTCTTTCAGCTGCAGCCAAAACAAGTTTTCTTTGTTTCCAGATAAGTTAATGGTTTCCCCTTAACAGCAAAAGAAAGACTTTTTCAAAAAAGACAAAGACTGGCACCAACCTGTCTCTCTCTCCCACAAATACAAGCAGAAAACTAGTCAGCAAACCACAATGAGGAGTGGTGGGCAAGACTTTTGGGATGGAGTTGACTATGAAAACAATTCTGACAGTCTGAGACATACATTTAGTTGTGGGTTTCATGTTACATAGTATCACAGGCTTTCTGCTGTTGTGCATTAAGCCTGACCCTAAAAAATTAAGGGAGGGTGTGATTTGACCTATCAGAGTGTTCACAGCAAAACTACTGTATTTGGGATTCTCTATCATGCATAAAGCACACATAAAGCAGGCAAGAAAGACTGAGCAGTGAGGATCTGCTCTCGTCTGGGCAAGTTTCTGTTGGTAAGTAATTTATTTTCCCAGAAGAGACTGCTGTCTCATTTACCCCAAAAACATACCATTATTTTTGTCATAAAGGAATAAAGATTTGTAGGATGAATCTGTAGGAAAATCGCTTCCTCAGAGCACCCCTGTAGGTCTAGTGTCCCCTCAGAGTTTGCGCTGATGTTCAAAGGGTCTTTCAGGGCCTTTTTTCCTGTGCCTTTCAGTGCTGGCGGTCTGGTGGTGTCCTTCTATATTTTGATAGGAAAGGTAACATAACAGAGGAGGCCAGGGTCCCCCAACCCTATTGCTTCATTACTTCGTGTTGTCGGAAAGATTGGGAAGGAAATAGAGGTTTAGCTCTGCTCTAGTGCAGCTAGGGCAAAATCATGGCTTCATCATGTCCCTTTTTAACCCTGTTGTTCTCCGTGCGACTACACTGCTGGAGTCTCAGCCCAAGGTAGAGGCAAAATGACAACAAGAGAGACATAGTATAGTCTAATACCCAAAGCGACAGTCACGAAACAAAGAGGAGTTGTCTGTCTCCCGCAGGTGTCTGCAAATATACCCTGAAGCCTTTGGTTGATGTATTGTTCCCCTAGAGAGGAGTACTGAGAGGAAAATGGGTTTCTTTCGGCCTTCTGCAGAGCATTTGGCGTCTCCCTGAGTGATAACACATTTGTTGTCGCCAACAACATGAAAATTCCTATGTGGAAGTATTTTTTGCCTCTGTAGATATGGATGCTTGGGTGAAATGAAGTGATCACAAAACATTAAGGAATGGGGCAATTACCAGCAGAACTCATTTGTTATCTATTGTCGAGCCTCAGCAGTGGAGGAAAGAGTCATCTGGGCACCCTAATGAAATGTGACAGACGTTTAGAGCACAAGGGCTGATATTTCCTGACAGCATCACCACCTGCACTCTGAAAGCTGTGGTATCCGGACATCATAATCTGTTAAGGGCTGTTTATTACTGTACCTCCCCGTTGCAGGGCACACACATCCTGGAGTTATATGTCATCAGCCTTGTATGCAGCCCCCTCAGCCCAGCTAGGATCCTAATCCTCAGTCTCTCACCGTGCTCCCTAGTTGGATGTTTAGCTTTCCAAATAATCATGTCAATAGCCTCAGATGTAGTTATTTGAAAGGGGGAAAAAAGAAAGAAAGAAAGAAAAGGTCTTCTAGCCCACCAGCAGGCAAAATAGATGTTAACCTAATTCTTACCAGGGCAGATGGAGTTGTATAATCTGATTTCCAAGAGTAAGGGATTTTTCGAGGAAGTAATGTTTTAGTAAATATTATATTACAGCAGTTTTAGCAACTTCAAAATCCTAATGTGGCAGTAGCTTCTAGGATCCTACTTCTACACACAACACAGGTACAGGGAAAATTGTTAAAGAATGACAAATGCAATAAAACCAGAGGGTTTTGCCTAAATTGAGGAAAACCAGGTTGCCTCAGATATACTGGAACACAGAAATTAAAACAGACCACAGGACAAACACAGTATTTTTTCTTTCAAGCATTTTTTTCAGAACAAGATAAAAAAGTGACCTTGAGAGACAAAAGTACAGCCTAACTAAAGAAAAGGAAAAAGTAGGGAAAACCCCCAAAATAACTGAACAGTGTGGGTTAACTTTACCTTGCATAATTCAGTATTTCCTTGCATTATAAGGAAGAGGGAAAAAAGGTGAATGCACAGGTCAAGTCACCGAAGCAGTGGCCAAGTTACCACTTTGGCCTTGAAGGAAATGCTTTTTTCTGAGGTAAGTTACCCTGAAGAGTGGTCTTAAATTTCCAACTTGTTTGCTGGAGTACTGTTTGCTTCCCTGCATTGTAGTGAGGTAGTGAACATGGGGCACTCAAGGTCTTAATTTTTTCTTTTTTAAATTACACAAAACCAAACCAAAGACCAACACAGTCACACAGAAGGAGGGTCTTGCGTAGCTTCTCTGTCTCGTGGAGGAGTACTCCTATCCTGATCATGTGAAAGCCCAGTGTCTCCTGCAAAGTTTAATTCCTCAGAGCCTGGCTTGAGACATGTTGCTTTCTCAAACACTCAGCTCCTCTGAGCACAGTGACAGGTAAGCGGTCACCTGACTCAGGCTCTGATCTTTGAAGCCACCTTTAGCCAATAAAAGGAAGAGTTTGTATTCCTCCTGAATGGAAACTTGGTCGCATCCCAGTGTCTCAAGTGCTGAGGAAAAACGGAGAATTCAAATCTTGTGCTCCTTCAGCTAGTTACCAGAAGGAAGTATGATCGGGGCTTATTTCCCAGGGTCACAGAGTCCTTTAGGTTGGAAAGGACCTTTGAGATTATCGAGTTCAGCCTTTGACTGATCACTACCTTGTCAACTAGCCCATGTAATAAGTGCCATGTTCAGTTGTTTCCTGACCATGAAAAACTATAAAATTGAGAATTATGCAGGGACGCAGTGGGTTCTTGCACCTCTGGTATCTCAGATATCCCTGTTTCGTGGCTCTCCTCATTTGACTGATTTCTGGAAGTAAATACATGAAAATAAAGAAACATGTCATCAAGAGAAGAGCCACAAAAGCAGCTCAGCACCGCGAGGGTCATTGGCCCAAACAGTGCAGCTCTGACACTCCCTGCAGGTTTCAGTGATCAAAATAGAGGAGCACAACAAGACTCCCTGTTCCTGCCTATAGATTTAGCAAGTGTAATGCACAGTAAAACAAAGTGATTGTATAAAAGTATCTGTAATTCTGGGAAATACAATGGGAGGAATTACAAGATCTAATGAGTTTTACTTAAGTTTTACTTCATGCATATATATAAACTTCTTCAGCTGGTGGAGTACCAAGAAAACTGTTAGATCCTCAGCAATGTAGATATTAGACCTGAAAGCCTGCTCTTGTACTATAGTGGGTAAAAAACCAAATCATGTATGTCAGCTGAAGTCAGCTGGACCTAATAAACTGTGACAAGTCAGGGCAAACTGTGTTCCTGGAGCAGTTTTGCCTTGGAAAGAAATATTGAAGATCACTGCTTTATGGGTAAAGCCTCAGCAAGAGATAGCAAGGAAACCCTGGCTAACAGAGCTGTCCTCCTTGGAAATGAACACATACAAGGAGCTGTGGGAAAGGGTCAGTATCCCACCAATGAGGCGAAGAAGATTTATTATATTCACTCTCCCTTTTCTGGAAGTAGATGGCTTCTATAGTTCATCTTGTAGCTGAGGATTTTTAGAATGAGCTGCTTCATGGGAAAGAAATGAGGGGGAACAGCATTAGTAGGAGTTATGTTTGCTAAGCAAATACAGGGGAAGGGCATCTCTTATAGCAACTGGAGACAGGAGCTAAACCTTCTAGGATGCATGTGCACACAGAAGAGCAGCTATTCGCTCCTTAGGGCAGGAGCAAATGGGTCACCTTGCCAAAAGACACAATTCAAAATCCTCCACAGACACAAGGAGGTAGCATTTAAGTCTTCAGAACAATACAGCAGTGCTCATTTTCCACCTCATATCACAAAGCAAGCAATTACAGTCTTCACTAGCTGGTGTTTCTAAATGGGATTCAACTCTCAAAGCACACATGGAATATTTTCCTTAAAGCTATCAGGAGTGTCTTACTCTAACATTTTAGAATCAGCTTAGAATGGCTGGGTTCAGTTTCCAGCTTATGTAAGAGTTAATTTTCTCTCTTTCTGTACAAATTCTACATTGAGATACTGTCACAGTGCATGTGATTCATGATGATTTGCCCCATGTGGCCTTCTGCCAGAGGCAACTGAGGGGAAAAAAAAATACAAGCCCCAAAAATGCCAACACAACTACAACCTCCACACAAACTTCCTTCCCCTTAGAACGTCATTTATTGTTGCTCACCTTTAGCGAAAGAAAAGACATAAACCACACCACAATGGAACATGTAACACCGCAGGGGTTCTAATCAAACCCAAACTATAATGTGAACTATTGTTGTTTTAATGTTAAAACTAGCAAGCTCGTATAACAAAATGAAAGTAGCAAGTCACTGGAGGAAAAGTGATGAGAAAAGAAAAGCTGCTTATGTTAATTAAACAAAGAAAATCTTTCTGGCAGACAAGAACAGCTTAGAAGCAAATGAATTTAAAATAAGTATCTATTTTCTTGGTGTTCCCTGAGCACACAGATAATATATGTGCTCACCCATTCAGTCTTAAGGATTAAAGACATCGCTGGGCATGTTGACTAAATCCAGGGAAGATGATCTTTAAAAATAAAACTTCATGCATGTCCACCTAGTGTTGTGAATGAAGTCCTAGAAGCAGAGAATAGAGACCCTATTTCTGCTTCTGTTGAATGGCAGTGTTATAAATAAAAATGGGGAATTCGTGCTCAAATATGTAATGTCGAAATATGTTGTAATATTGAGTTGTAACTAATGTTAAAACGAACAGAACTCACCCAGGGAAAAATTGTAACCTCGACCAGGAACTAATTTGCATCCCAAAAACAGAACTACGGAGAATGACGACTCGTCAAGAAAGAATCAAGCTGGCTCCAGTTATTTACATTTTCAAGGAGAACTTCCCGGCAGAACTGATTAACTATCCGCAAAAATCCCCTCCCAGCTCAAGTGTTAACAACCGGATCGAGAACCAAGATATGGAACATCATGGGCCATCAGATAACACCCACCGGTGACGGGACATTAATCAAGGACAGGATACGTTTTGTCCACCTCAGTTTCATGAATAGCATACTTCATGAATATGACAAGTACCCAAGATCCGGACTTTATGGGAAAAAACTGTGTATAACTAAGCTGTTGGAAGTGGGTGGCGTGAACAGAGGGAGGTCTGATGCGATAGAGGTCAGATCTGTGTTCACCCAGTTCCAATCCCGGGCTTGGCACTGTCTCTCGTTTCGATCGTGGCTTTGCGTGCTCGAACTCTCGGACACGAAATGAATTTTATACTTGTTTTATTTTAATTGGGCATGTTCATTTATAACAGCAGGATACACCACAAATCAAAAACCTATTAAAACTCAGAGACCCCCTTGGTTCTGGAAAACCCAAAAGAAGGAAAATATTTCTGCCAGACCTTACCATGAGGCACCAAAACCTCATGAAGAGAAACGCCATTCACCAGAAATCAGGCTCCATCAGTACTGCTGCTCACTCCTTACTGAAGGAGTGAAGAAGACATTTACCAGTAGCCCAGGTTCTCCCCCTCACTCACACAAACCCTTTTGACAACTTGATCCCTGTGTTGCAGGAGCCCATTGAGAAAAAGTAGGTTATGTTAAGAGTCAGGTTTTCATTAATTTAATTTCTTCTCAGACCTGAGTGGATAACCAAGAGAATGGGTGAATCCCATATACTTTCAAGAATACATTTTACTTCCTCTTATATTTTCCACTAATTGAAATTAAACTTTTTTTTTTAGAAAAGCCTTCAGTTATGACACATTAACCTGTGTATTTGACATTGGCACACATTTAAAGAACAACTGCAGCGTATTTCATGGTATTCATATTGAGAATTTTTACATGGCAATTTTATATACTTACCATTGTAGACATACTACAATCTGAGACACTTAAAAAATATCACCAGAAAAAAAATTATCATACATTGCTAGAGTAGAGACAATAAGACTTTTAGGTGATTGTTCGCTATTGAATAAACATCCAAGAATCTCCAACTCATAAATATAATATTATCACAGAATGCTTTTATTTTTTTGAAATGATAAAATTAATATGGCTGTTTCCAAGTCACAGTTGTTGGTTTTATTTATTTTAGAGCAGGGATTTCCAGTGTAACCACACAGAACCAAAAACTTGATATACTGTGACATTTAGTTATCTGTTACAACATCCTGCTGTGGCCATGTGAATCTCCATTTAGGCATTGCTGCTTTATTTACTTAACAAAGAAGAGTGCAATATGCTAATAAAATTGTTATAACCAACCTGAATGGCAACATAGCAAGCATAGTGCAGGATAACCACAGACACACAATTCTTCTGTTCTTCTGGAGTTGTGATAAATATAATTTCACATATTTGTACAAACTTTTACTTACCACTATAACAACTAATAAGCGGTGTTTACTTTAAATACTTATAGATGCCTTTTTGATTATCTTGTATTTCTAAGATATGAATTTTTTTTTTGTGCTGAATAATGCATTCATTACTATAAACCTCATGAGCACATTTTGCTTCATGAGATTGTCTAGTGGATCCAAAAATTGCTTCCCCTCTTCTGACAAGAGAAACGAGATAGGTAAGGTACTCAGAGTTTCTTTAGGAGTTCTTTTTTATTTGTAGTAAAACCTGCACCACACCTGTTATAATTTCTGTAGTCTGTGTCTTCTCCAGAAAATATAATCTATCAGTGAAGATACCAAAAATACCCGCTTTCGTCATTTAGTAAGCACATAACAAGCCAAGGCTTCCTACCATTTTTGATTTTCCTAGATATTAGACTTCTGATGGCATTGGTATTCTGACAGTGATGGACATGACTATTAAACAGTAGAGTAATAGCGTGCCTAATAGCACTAGGACACTAGCAAAGGGACAGTAAAGGGATACTGTAGAAGAGAATAGCGGGAGGAGGAGTGGAACATGCTCATATGAAGCAGTGGCAAAAACCCAGATTCACTGGTTTTTGAAATTCTTCTTTCTCCAAAATGATTAATTTAAAAAAAATGGCATACAAACAGTTTCAAAATGACATGAAGATTATTAACATAATTATCTGGAACAAAAAAAAGAAGAAAAAAAAGAAAACCCCAACCAAAACCAAAAACCCCAAACCCGAACATATTTCAAATGTCTGGGGATAAAAAGCATTTAAAAAAGTAAAATAATTTCAAAGAAGTGGAAGTGTTCTATATCTCTCCTTCCTGCAGCATTGTAGGTGAGTCCATGGCAAACACCATTTTACACCACAGAGTCTCTCCAGCATGTTTGCTCTCTATCATCCTCCAGACTTGTCTGCTTGTCAGCCTCAGAACTGAGCTTTTATTCATGATCAGTTTTCTTAGGCTCTCAGCGAGCAACGATGCAAAAAGTGTTTAGAAAAGAGTTACCTCTCAAACAAAGGTGAACTGATGAAAAAGCTAATGGTAAAAAAATTACTATTACAACAAACACATACGTGCCTCAAGACCAAATTATTTTCACCTTTCAAAGTTTGCTTGACTGGAAAAATTCACTCAGTATCTATAGAAGTGAACCACCTGTGTATTTGCAATCCAGGTCAGTTTTCAATACTAGATGATTTGGAACACTTTTAATCATGTTGAATTCTTCTTTGCATTTTTAAGTGAAAGCAGATTGAGCTAAATCACTATCTTATATGAGTCAGTGCTGTTAAATAGAAAAAAAAAAAAGAAAGAAAGCAGATTACAAAGACTTAATGTTACAGTATGTGGCTATTCGTGACTAAGCTGCTGTCCAGGAGAAGGAATCCCAAAATTGTTCAACACAAGCAACAGGACACAGTAAGTAATAGCCAATTATTTAACCCACAGTCTCTTTGAGGATCATCTAGCTGAGTAGAAAAGCCATTAAGAAAGTTTTGCAGGGCATTCTTCTTCTTCTTCTTTGTATTTCCAGGCATATCACTACAGGAATTCATTTGAAGCAGAGCTACAAGACATTTCTAGAATTAAATATACTGTTATTCATTTTAGATGTATAATAGTGCAATCATCATTATACAAAGGGAGCATAAAATGTAGGGTACATTTATTTAATTTGTATTTTCAGAAACATCATGGATTTCTTCAGCTATATAGAGCAGTTAAAAGGATAAGCTCTGTATTACCAGCTTCACACAGTGCTATTTAAGGTGAGCCTATGTAACAACTGCAAATATCTAAAGTCACTTTACACCCAGCAGGTGTAAAATAATACCTACCATGACAGAATTCAGATACAGTATATTTTCATCCTTAAAGATATTAATATATTCAACTTCCTTTTTTTTAAGACACTTCAGTCTTCTCTTTCTGTAGATCAAGACCCAGCAAAGCTGCAAAACTGAAGGAAATGATGGCCAATTCCTTATCACCACATCAGTTCCTTCTCTTTCAATACAAAGGAAATCAAAAGGAATAGTTGAGGCACAAGTGATTTTTATGCAGAAGTATAGAAGTACTTCAATAAGTAGACTAGAACTTCAGTACTTAACTTCTTTTAAAAAAATACATAGATCATAGGTATATGATCATAGTCATAGATCACAGTCACTGCAGTCTTACTGGGTTGCTTTTTTTTCCCCCAAGACGAAAAAATAAACTGGTTCACAGAACTTACCAAATCCACTTTATACTGCCATTTCACATAGTTCATGTCTAATCAAAGCAAAGAACAAACCCGTGCTCCAAGGGAGCCTGAAAGCATTCTGTTACACCTGACAGTTAACTGTTTCTTCAGCGAAGACAGCTTCAGTGAACCCAATAATGCAAAGAAGAGCCCGTCCAGCTGAACTGACGTAAACGTTGCACGCAGAACTTAGCATGAAAGTGCACTGGCAGCAAGCTTTTGAGAATAAGCTCATATCACGAGAGCTTGTGCTTGGAACTACTTTTACAGCTGTGGTTATTGTTTCTGTTAAGAGGCACTGCATAAATATGGAGTCATTCATCTAATGCACTTAATATTTCTCAGCTGAGGACTATTGCAGTTTTACCCTATGTCTAGGTGTGATAATACTTTGGTTTGCTTTACAGCAGTAGCATTGCACTAGCAATACAGCTGATACAAAAGAGAAAGCTGAAAACACTGCAGATTGGAATTGAAAAACCCCAATCTGCTCCTTTACTTCTTTTCGTGCTTCTTGGTTAGTTTTCCTCTTTCTAGTTGGAGGCTTGCACCGGTGTTTGTTCGCTTCTCCTTTTGCTGGCTCTCCTGGGAAACTTGTTGCACTGCTCGGAGGATAGCAGTCTGCACAATCTGCTTGCTGGCAATCTGCAGTTTAACTTCATCTTGCTCCGTTCCTGGCTTCTCACCTGCCAAACAAAAAAAAGAAGGGAACTAAGAACTTGGGGCTACTCTGTGAAAACATGAAGCACAGAAATAGAGGAGGGTGGGGAACAAAATCACAGAGTGACCGGGGACAGCTTGTTACATAGGAAACCTGCCAATACTGAAGATGATGAATTAGGGTGGAAAGTGCCTCTGCATGCTCAGCGCCACAGGACTGAATGAAGGGGAAGACTTTGAGTCATACAGCTCAATTACCCACTCCCCAGCTCTGGGGACAGCTGTGATTTCACAGCTGAAACAAGCACAGATGCATTTTGCAGTAAGACAAGAAAGGAAGGTTTTCTCATCCAGCTGTGAATCACATCCTTTTTGACTTGAGCTGTGCTTCTGGATAGGGAATTGGACTTTATTTTGCAAGCGTGACATGTACTCCCTCACCCCCATACAGAAAAAAAACCACTTCTTCATTAACATTTCTTTTTAATTTTACTTCAGACTGAAAGCCCTCATCCATCAAATTCCAATTGACTTCAAGGTACAAAATTTTATTTAGTGCAGTTCATTAACCCTTAGATAGATTTTCAAAAATATTTGCAAAATATTAAGAAACACTCAGATTCCTGTAGGTAGAACAGAGAATATTTTCTATGGCAACCTGACAAATATGTATTTTTATCTGAAACTTCCCTGTTTTGCTAGAGTGTTAAAATCTGGAGAACAGTGAAGTAATGTAGTGTGACTATGGACATCTGGTAATGAAGAAAAGTAGTTTATGTCAGAAGGTTTCTCTTTGGAAGTATTTTGGCTCCTAACAGAAGTGGCAATTTGTACAATAAAGAATGCTTCATAATGGTCAAAGCTGATATTCTGATGTACACCTATTGGCATATAGGAAATCAGTTGCTAATTGAAATGCTTAGCCTAGGTGCTTATTGACATCACTAGATTTGATTTTAAAGGTTTTAAAGATACTCATCTCAGTTTTTTTCTTAATTGACTGTTACACTCAATTATTTCATTAAATAGGATTTGTAGTTTGCTGTCTATTTTAATGACATACCTTGAGAATTGTGTCCTGAGAGAAATCAGAGTGAATTAAAGGTCAGGTGCTTTTATGAGAGGTTCATACCTGGAACTGTGATAAATTCCCAACATTCTTTCAGAATTTTTTTCAAGGAAACTTGAGATGGAAACAAAAAGAGAATCACTTGTTTCCTTAGGGAATATGCTATTAAGATACCATATGCTTGAGGGAAGAGATAAGTTCCTGCACCTGGGTCAAGGCATTGCTTGATGTCAATACAGACTGGGTGGTGAATGTATCACAAACAGATTTTTGGACAAGTACTTGGGGATACTGGTAGACCAAAAGGTGGAAATGAGATGGCTTGGGACCCAAAAAGCCAGTTGTATGCTAGTCTGTACAAAAAGAGCGTGGTCAGGAGGCAAGGGAGGTGATTCTACCCCTGTTCTCTGCTCCTGTGAGATTCTGGAGTACCGTGTCCAGGTGTGGGGTCCTCACCACTCTAAAAACATGGACCTGTTGGAGCATGTCCAGAGGAGGGCCACCAAGATGATCAGAGGCTCACAAAACTCTCCTGTGAAGACAGGCTGAGAGAGCTGGGGTTGTTCAGCCTGGAGAAGACAAGGCTCTGTAGAGTCCTTATTGCAGCCTTCCAATATATAAAAAGATTTAAAAGAAAACTGGAGGGATTTCTGTTCATATTATATATGTTCTGGCTAAAAGCAAAGTAGAAATTGGATTTAATTCTATTGAAAATGAATAATTTGTTTAAAAACCCTGCAACTGTACTGAGATGACAAAGTCTGTCTACAAGTAAGAGGTTAAAACCTGTGAAAACTTAGAAAACATGTTTTAAACTGGAAAAGCTGACTGAAAAGAATCACTTGAATTTTTGGCACAGTCAGCTTCCCTGATTCAGTTCTTTCTACTCCTCAGCACTTGAAACAGTGTTTTTTTGGGTAGAATGAAATGTTACTTAACAGATACAGTACAGATAATTCTTTACTACTCAAATATGAGGTCACATTTTATCACACAATGAATTAGTCTGCTTGTTTGGCTGAAAAAGAACAGTCAACACAGCTGATGTTCAGAAGATATGTATTAGCAAAAGCCTAGATAAACATGAAATTCTAAATACAAATGAGTATGTTGGAATAGACAACGAGGTTATATGAAATGTGAAAAATTTGCCAGCCCCCAAAGCCACAAACCCCCAGAATTCATCGGTGAAAACATACTGTCATTAAGTACATTGCTGTTGAAAATTACTCACTGTCCTTAGGGATGCTTCATTATTTATTTGGTCCTTGCCAATTAATCTACAAAATCTAATGTTTAAATACTTTTACTTTAGAAAGGTCAACCATAGCAACATTCAGCTGAAAAATGAGAGTTTTCCAGTGCATTTCTCCCTGGGTTTTTCACTTGTTTATTTAGGAGCAAAACCTGTCTGAAAGCACCACACAGATAAGTGAGACGTAGATTTCGTCAGCTCATCTCTAACTCATTCAACGATTCTTTTATTTGCTGAGATAACCAAGAACAGAGAATCCAAAACCTCTGGACTACCTCTGCCTCTGAGGGTTCAGGTATGCACAGAAAGGAAATAAGGCAGCTCAAATAAACTTTATTTATATTTGTGTAAAATAGTTATGATGATAGCAACCCAGATAAGAACAGCTAATTGGCTTCAGACACAGAGAGAGTCAAAGCTGTCGGCCTGGGGTGATATGATCAATGAGACCATTGGCAGCTTATGTGGACCATCTAAATTAGCAAGTGAAAATAACAGTTATTTTGGAGGGTGATATCTGACACTGTGTCTGACCCAGGTCTCAGCCTGTGCTGGGACCACTATTTGTAGGAGCTGGACTGCCAGAGATGTCAAGCAGTCAAACACAAACATCCAGCTCCTCTGGGTGTGTGATATCTATTACAGCTGACCCAACAGGACATGATCCTGGGAAAATGACTCTAGATGACCCTGCTTGATCAGTAGTTGGACAAGATAACTTCCAGAGGTCCCTTCCAACCACAAAACTTCTGCATTCCTGTGATTTTAGCTGGTTAGGCTGTGATAAATCACAACTTTTCCACTTCCTGAATGAGTAAACAGCAATCTCCCAAAAAGCATCCCCACTACATCCTCTTCTTCCAATTATTCATTTCAATGAAAGCAGTCAGCTATTTTTTTTTTCTGAGAAGCTCATTTATTTAGTGATATGCAGGACCTACTCTGAGCAAGAAGAAAGGGATTGACTAAGGAAAGCAGAGATGACTCAGGCAAGAATCCCAAAGAGGCTGAGATGCAACATATATCCATGTCCACCTTGCTGAAATACAGACTGCTGTGGACATCCAGGCAGAAATTTGAGTGCCTATAGAATTAATCTGGCACTTTAAGAGCTGCATATTTTCAATCAGGTGAAAAAAGATACTGCTCCTGCTAAGTATTTGGTGTTTAGCTAATCAAAATAAGAGTTACTAGGGTGATAAAATACAATTAATGTTCATCTATCATTTGTTAAGATATGAAGTATAACTAGTTCAGTTAAAATTCCATGACAAATGGGTCACTTGAAGTAATTTCTGGGAAAAACCTGAACATCAGAAACACATGCTGCCTATTAGTTATCCTTGTCTAAAGACTACTTTTTTCTCTTGATCTTAGAAAATCTTTATTTGTTCTCTATCTTTAGATGCTCACCCTTTATACCCACTTCTGTAAATAGAGAACTGAAATATCCAGGCTAAATGATGTTAAATGCAAGGCAGCAATTTAATCATTAACACATGACAAAGTCTTTTCAGCATGTTTTTATTACCTTGTACTTCTCTCAGTAAATTTTATGCCAACTAACTCAGCAGATGAAAAGTAACTTTCAAACTCTGTTCTGGTTCTGCAATCCAAAGTACAGTTTGAGAGATCCAAAAAGCATCAAATCTTGGACTGTCTGCAGGAATCAATTACATATTCCACTTCCACCTAGAACTAGTGCCATGTATCAGTGCCTTGAAATTGGCTTGCTTAAGTATGTTCCCCATGAAGGAAAATATGGTAGCAATTTGGAAAAATAATAAAAATATTCGAAGTAAATTCCAAGTATTCATTTCAATTAATAGAACTAATATTTTTTAAAGTCCAAGAACACCTTGTGTGGAAGACTTTACATCCTCTGAGCTGTTTCTAGACTATGGAATATACTAGAAATGTATACATGGAAAAATAATAGCTACAGAGAAAAAGCATTTAGCAGATTAAAAAGTTTAAGAACTTCTCTCTGGTTTCACAGGAGCTTTTTCTCATTTATACACTTCACTTTCTTCAAAATATCCTGAGTCACTCCCTTTCCAGCCTGCAATCAAAGTAGTCTCGTTCACTTTCTGCTGATATACCCTGCAGCTATTTCCTTTCAGCTTGCTACAAGTTAAATTTATTACGCCTTATAAACACTCCTAATAAGTAACACTCAGTAATGGGTAATTTGTTTGAATCAATAGCTAAGTTCTCTACTGTACCTTTTCATAGCATTTTTTTGTAATACTATCATGAAGCAAAACTACCACATGCATGATCTTGCAAAGATGCAAGTCTATCCTAGATCCACTAATGCTGTCAATAAACAGCGGGGGAGTTAAGGACCTTTTAGTTCACCTTTCCTCAAAGCTTGTAACATTTATTCTTCCTGCAAGTTGTGTAAACCACTTTGAGCTTAACCATATCTAAAACTAAGAACAAAAATCCCTTTCCCCTAAACAAACTTCTGATCAATTTAGAACTCAGAATTACCCAAAATATATTCCCCTGTTAGCTACAATTTAAATTTATGCAACAATTCTGAAGCTGAAAGAGCCAAGAAGTAAATATTTTTTCTTCATATTTATGTAAGATTCTGCAAGTATAATCTTTAACTAAAAATTTACCATTAGTTTTATCAATATATTGTTTTGGATTACAATAGTTAATGATTATACTATTTTGTTCAGCACTGCAATATTAGAATTATTTTTAAAATAAAAATTGATAATAATTCAACAAAAATACTGATCTCTGGAAAGTCTATTTCAATTCTGTTGAAAATTATTGCTGTAATGTTTATAATCCAACTGACAGTACTAATGAAATTTTTAAATGGGATGAAAGTATAAGTAGACAAGACCATGATGATTAGACTTCATCAGAAGGTCCAGTGTGGATACATGGGAATATATGGGAAAAAGTTGCATGTTATTACCTAAATTGTGTTTATAAACTGTAGATATTAAAAAACCTTACAGAACCTGGCAAGTTTGTAATGACATAATGTATGCGTGTATGTTGTAACAATTAACAGTAACATTCTTTGCATCAATATTGATATTCTTCTACAAGAAAACAAGTTCAGTTCTTTAACTTCCCTTTGGCATTAGGCAGTGACACATCTCTCCATCTTGTTGGCCACAACGTGGAAGTTCCAGGTGAGCCTCCTCCAGTGAATATTTTGTAACCTGTGAATTGAAGTGGTTAAAAAATCTCCTTCTTTGATCTGCTTTAGAGGTTGTTGCTGGGATTTCAGCACAAGAAGCCTAATTTGAAGAAGAGATCCATAATCAGGAAATGTTGATGAGTCACGTTAATTACATCCAGAATGAATGAACATGGCAATCAACCAGGGCTGAAGGCTTTCCAACACATGTGCACAAACCAAAGTTACGCATGAGAGTCATTAAGCATATTTACAGGATTAGAGACCCAATTTGTCTCAATGTCAGTAATGATGACAGTTCAGAGACCTCATGAAAAGATCCTACAATGAAGTTTCAAATTTAATCTTAAAATAATAATAATAATAAATGCATTCTCAACTGCATTAGAGTTAATTCTGCCCAGTACCATCTCCCACGCTCTAAAATGGAGCCTGGTGAGGTCCTGACTAAGCTGTCAGGCGTCAGGAGGCAATACTCACTTACCCCGATTCCTTCAGGAAGAAGGGAGGACACTGAACATATTAGAAATGCCAAAAGTACTTTAATGTGGGATCCTGTGTTTTTCCAATTCCCTAACCTGCTGTGCAGGGGATTGCAACATTGACTTTCACCAGAAAAGTTAAGGTTCAGTTCAGTTTTATTTTCTGCCCTGACCTCATTCCCAATTCCTGCTGTTCAACCAGCATGGAAGAGGAACTGTATCATGAAGGGGTCCAGCACAGACTACTTTGCTCTTCAAAATAAATTTTAAGAATGAAGCTGGAATAACTCTGCTTGGAATACAAATGGAGAAGGAATACAACAGCAAAAGAGAAGAGCAGAAATGCAGATAAGCTGTCTCAAAGGACATACTAATATCTCCAGAATAATACTTAACTGTACCTTTTTATCCAGACATTGGCTGTATCTCAACTCAGGTTTTGCAATTTTTTTCCCACAGAGTTTTTGCTTTTCTTAAGAGATAGGAATATCTGGAATTTTCTTTGGTATTTTTTTGCTATATAAAGGTGTCTCTTTAAAGACTCCAACAAGTTACTTCATACTATTTGTAATATGCCAGTGAAAATGAGGTTTTTTTAGATTAAGAGATTGCTGAGACCTATCTATCTGTTCTTAAGCATTTTTCAGCATTTTAGTTAGATTTCTTGCCATAGTTCAATAATATTAACTAAAACCAGATTACACACTTCAATCTATATATTTTCTAGGTATTTTCACATATAGTAATAAATTCACTCCTTAAGGACTGTGTCTTTTCAGCTTTGAAGACTGAATGGAGTTCAAAATATTAGTCACTGACACTTCTGCCACACCCAAAGCCATAAATGTGATACTCAGATTTTGGTCCCAAAAGGAATATTTCTGGATTCTGTACTGTAAACTAAGATTAATTTAGCAAGGTTTTTAAGTCTTAGACTGGAGTTCAGTGTATTAAAAATAAGATATTCCCTAAAGAGCATCTGGCACCAGCTGCTTCAAAGTTAATGAAAAATTTATATTCTCTTCATCTGCACAATTTTCCTACTTCTTTTCAAGAACACATTTCAAATACTAAAATAAGAAACCTCTCTACATCAAAAGCTGTTATTCTTCCAAGGCAGGAGAAGTCCAATGGCACAGATACAGGTTACCCATATCATAGAATCATAGATTGGAAGGGTTCTTAAAGATCATATAATTCCAAACCCCTTGCCATGGGGCATCCAGAATTTCTCTGGGCAACGTGTTCCAGTACCTCACCATCCTCACAAAGAAGAATTTCTTCCTAACGTCTAATCTAAATCTTCCCTTAGTTTAAAACCATTCCCCCTTGTTTTATCACTATCTGCCCATATAAAAAGTCACTCTCCCTGTTTTCATAAGCCCTTTTTATGAATTGGAAGGCTCCCTGAATGTAGGTTGTCTGGAAGTCTTCCCTTCTCCAGGCTGAACAACCCCAACTCTCTCAAACTGTCTTCACTGGAGAGGTGCTCCAGCCCTCTGATCATCTTTTTTTTCCCTTCTTTGAACCCACTCTAACAGGTCCATGTCCTTCTTGTGTTGAGGATGCCAGAGCTGGATGCAGCACCCCAGGTGGGATCTCACCAGAGTGGAGTGGCGGAACCACCTCCCTTGACCCGCTGGCCACACTGCTTTTGATGTAGCCCAGGATATGGTTGGCTGTCTGGGCTGGAAGTGCACATTGCTGGCTCACATCCAGTTTTCCATCCGCCAGTCCTTCTCATCAGGGCTACTTTCAATGAGCTCTTCTCCCAGTCTGTGCTCACATCTGGGATTGCCTCAACCCATGTGCAGTACTTTGCACTTGGACTTGTTGAACTTGAGGTTCTCAAGTCTGCCCAGGTCCCTCTGGACAACATCCCATTCTTCTGCTGTGCTAACTGCACCACTCAGCTTCATGTCACGTGCAAACTTGCTGAGGGAATACTCAATCTCACTCTCTGTGTCATTGGTGAAGGTATCAAAGAGCACCAGTCCCAAGACGGGGCCCTGAGGGACACCACTCATCACTTGACCCTCTCTGCCTTCTATTTTCTACAGTTCAGGTGCTCAGAGATTCCTATCCAAAAAGAAAACATTAAGCACAGAAATCTAGACAATATTTATATAGGTGTTCTGAATCTGTATCAAAAAGCTCATTTTGATCCCCATTGAAACATAGCTTTTGTGTTAGAAGTCTTTCAGTATCCACCACTGTATAGCATAAGCGAAGGGCAAGTTATCAGTGGAGGTTTATTTTGCTAGCTGCTGTGTTTATATTTCTGCAGTTTTTTGTGGGTTTTGGTCTTAAAGAACTAGGTACAGGTTAATTAAAATTTACAATATCTGAACCTGATTTTCTTTTTTAAGTGTAGAAAATAAGGAAGAGGTTACATAACCTGTAAAAAGCGAACAAACCAGTGAAAACATCCTGCTACATTTTAGATATATTGCAATTTATACCAGATTATTGAGTCATAAATTGTCTGCCCAAATGTCAGGTGAAGCAGAGCCCCTCTCTAGCTCTAAAATAAACCCCGAACCCCACAACAAAAACCCCCAGGAAAAAAACGCCCCCACAAAACGCCCTAAATTTGCACATGCACAGAAGTACAGAAAAAAATTCCCTGCTGATTTTAGAATGTGAGTGGAGTATGAAAGCTGTAAACACAGCTATTAGCAAGTGAGGCTGAGATTATATACATATGCATATATATATATGTATGTTTAGAATCTCAGAATCACAGAATATGCTGAGTTGGAGGGGACCCAACAGGATCATTGGGTCCAACTCCTGCCCTGCTCAGGACAATCCCCAAGTGTCACACTATGTGCCTGAGAGTGTTGTCCAAATAATTTTGAACTCTGTCAGGCTTGGTGCCATGACCACTTCCCTGGGGGACCTGTTCCAGTGCTATGACCACCCCGAGTGAAGAACCTTTTTCTAATATCCAACCCAAACCTCCCCTGACACAACTTCAGGCCATTCCCTCGGGCATATACACATGCACGTATATACACAAAATCCTGATAGAAAGTAAATCAAAGATTATATAAACCTAAAAGGCACCTTGAAAGAGCAAAACCCTTTTCTGGTTTTGTTTTTTTTTTATTTCATAGCTGTAATCTTGACAGAATCTCTCTTTACAACAGGATGCCATCACATGCTGTTTTCCACTCTTGGAACTGATTCTCTGTCTTGCCAGAGAAATATTTTCTGCTCTATTAAGAAAACTTACTTCAAGACAAAATGCAACATCAATCTGCAAGTATTTAACAGAAGCGGGTATATACAACCCCTCTGTACTGATAAATTGTGAGTGGATTCACTGCCCAAAGACAGAAAATGATAGAACGACAGGGTCATTCTATCAAATATACATACTACAAAGCGAAGCAAATGCAAGCAATCCACAGGAGATTATGTCTGCCTCCCCATTAGAGAAATACCTGAGTAGAATATGGCTCAATTTACTTCTTCAAGCAAAAAATTTCAAACTCTCCTGAAGAAGGAAGACAGCATCTCCTGGTAACATAACTACAGGATTTACAAGGGCAAACAACAGCAACACAGAGCTCACCTGCCCTGACTTCCCTGGCAAGGCATTCTAAAGGAACCAGAAGCATTTTATGGCTATCCAGGTCAGCATTTCGTTTCTGCTAACATCAGTAAAGACTCTGCTCCAATTGACATCCACTAAAGTTTTGTAGAATCTTTCAAGTTATTATGTAATACAACACAGATGAGTAACTAGTAGTCAAAAAATTTCCACAATATTTATTTATAAATAAATTATAAATTATTTGCTTGCAAATAATTTTTACTTAACCCAGTATTTGTAACATAATACAATGTATTATGTCCTTTACAAAATCTTTAATAGACAAGATTGGAGGTCTAGAAATGAATCTACCTTTCACTGTATTTTACAGTAAGGACATTTATTTCAATTAGCACAATAAAACTTATAAAATTGGAATGATACTATTTATATCTATAACAAGTACAAGACAACAATTCACCTACAAGAACAACAACTCGGAGGGACAAACTCTGGAGCTAAGTGCAACTCATTCCTTTTCTACATTCACTATTTGACTTTCCTGCTCAATAAACAGTTCCAGTGAGGATGTTAATAAGGACTGTATCACTTATTACCACTATGCCCCAGCTACGAATAACTCCTTCAATACAGGCCATACACAGCCACTGTGATAACAGAATTCTTCTCACACCTAACCTGAATCAGATTCAGTCCAGTGACATGGAAGTGAAAGGTGCCAGCCTCACTTATTCAAGCCTTCAGCTCTGTTAAAAATAGTTTGAAAAAATAAATTCTCTCCCATTTTGTAATGCTATGTTGATTCATACTTTAAAGAAAGTTTGCACCTAGGACTGTTGATTATTTTCTTAAGCTCACTAATTTCATCACATTTCTGAATATCTATGAACTAAATTTCTTTCACCTCACTAATGAGATCTGCTAGTGGAGTTTCACAGCAGGGGAAAGATCAATGTGTCACTGGGAAGAGGTCAGCACAAGAAATATTTTTCCTCTGCAAAAAAGGAATAACGAGATTCCTTCTATATGATTTCTTCCTACCAGGTGGCAAACGCTTTGAACTATTGTTGAGAGCTATAAACGCATTCAGACACTTTTGGGTGGCAACTGGCCTCCATACTCACTACCAGCCATAACAAATACTGGACAAAACCTCCATTACATCAGACTGCATAAGGTTGGCAAATAGTTTTGTTTTTCACTTTCAAATTATGTCCTTCACATGGACTTTTTTAACATTAAGCTATCAAATAAGAATCCTACATGCATATACCTTTACATCATGAATTAGGGATTTCTGGGGAGGACCGCAAAACTTAGAGCATTAGCAGAATGCAACACAGCAGTTAGTAAGGACAACAAGGACTGTGTCCTGCCTTGTTTTCATGGATGAAAGACACTTCATAACTGAGTGCCAGAGTACCACAGTTGGAACAAACACTGGAGATATCCCACAACACTTTACCTCCAAAGAAGTAAAGTTATTGATAGCAATTTTTGCATTCATGAACAGGCCCTTCCATACTGTCTTGACCTGGGCATTGTGGACAGCAATCTGCAATAGTACCTGTAACACTAAAATTAAAAAAATTAAAATTCTGTCAAGAAATTTCACATCTTCCTGTTCTGCAGCACACCAAGTTGTTGCTATCCCAGCTTTTCCACTGGAGAAGATCAGGACTATTCAGACCAGTAAGTACATCTGTTTCAGTACGCAGCTGCTATGTTTTCAATTGCAGAGTAATGAGATTCCTAAAATGTTTGGTACAGGATGCGCTTCTGATCTTCAGTGTCATTATACAAGTCTGCTATGCTGCTCCCAGCTTAAAAATGTTAAGAACAGCTGTGCTGCTGAAAACCTCTTTGAAAAGCTACTGGTGTTACTGTTACATGAAAAAGGCACCGAGCAGTGAATATTCTGACTTCTCTAATGTCTATTTTTAAACTTTGTGTTCACACATTTTTTAACACAAAAATATTGATACAAAAATTAATTCTATATCCTCCTCCTTCTCTTAGGACTACAGGGTGTTGAGTAAAGTATCTGAGTTTCTCATTATGGAGAAGCTCAGGTAAAAGGAATTCTTCAAATTACACTGACAAATAACAAGATTCATCAGAAAGATGAAATCATACAATTCAAAGCAAACACAAGCTTAAAGAAAGGGAGTGTTTGACCCAAAACAAGCTGTCAGTGTAAATATTCCAGTCTTTCTTGAGGTATTCAGTTCAAAACGGATTCCTTACTAAAATGAACTATGTCAAAAAAAAAAAAAAAGCCACAAACCTATTCAAACACAGCTTTGTACTGGATGAAACAATGATTGCCTGCAATGATGAGACTCTAAAATTTGGTAATTTTATTTATGGTTTTACAGAGTAAGAGTAGTGTAAAATTCTCAAAACATACTAAAATAATCACTGAAATGACAGTCAAGTCAGATTTGCTTAGAAAACCACTTAGGTAGCTCAGACATGGGTTTCTAACTTTATTGTCAAGCTAATTTTAAAAATGCAGGCCGTGGCTGTGCTGTATCAGTACATACACGTAAGGGCAAAGGCCTAAAACATAAGTGTTTGAGCGATTCGTGGAAAATAACATCAGAAAAAGTACTTGAAGCATGAAAAACACCTTTGTATTGTGTTTGTTCAGACAGATCATAAGTAAAGAGTATTACTTTTATCTTGCACTAGAAAAACATTTTAGGGTTGGAAATTAGCATGGAATATGCCCAAGGTAATTTTTGGAAAAGTAAGTGGAAGTCTGCAAAGAAGTAGTTTGATCAGTAGTTTGATTAGTAACATTTAAAGTTACTCTTAAATCTGGTAAATGCTGATATTGGAAGTGATCACACTTTTGTAAACTAAGGACATGCTATCAGAAGAAAGCTTGCTGCATTCTCTAATTTTTATTAATGTGTTAGAAAAAATAAATGTTTTAATACCCCTTCATTTCCTACCTCACGATGGCACATATTGAATCTGTGGAATTACTTGTAGTTACCAGTATTTTATAGGCTAATTTAGCATAAACATTTTTTTAAATTCTGGAATACACTATCTTCTACAGAAAATTCTAAGGAAACTTCGTAAGAAGATCTAAAGAAATCAAAAATGATGACTTCTCTTTGCTTTTTGATCTAATCCAAAACCCTGAAATTTCATGCTTCTCTAGTGCAGTCTCATATGTACCTCCATCCTAACATGCAATGTAAAATAACACATTTTTGTCTACTTCTCAAACTGCCTAAAGCAGTTCAGTACAGGAAAAGTAAAGAAGCTAAACCTTGCAACGTGTAGCTGGTGTGAATTTAATGCATCATCCCCCACTGTAAGGGCAGCACAACATGTGTGAATTATCCAGGAAAAATGAATGCCCAGACACCTCATGGAGTTTGGACTGCATTTCCTATACATAAGCATATCATTAATCAATCAGCACAAGACAAAGTAAACCAAGTAAGAAAAAAACGTACTCTTCTCAGTTCCTTTTTCTGGAACAGTCTCAATGTTAATTTTAAGTGGGAAGGAAGAACATGAATAAATGAAGAATATGAAGAATACCTTTTTGCATACCTACAAATAGCCGTACACTGTCTAAAATGAGACAGGAAGTCCAATTTTGGCATGGAATACTGGCCATTTTATAATAATTTTGATATATCTCAGTAATATCCAGGCCTCTTTTGGGGTTGTTTGTTTTTGTGCTGCTTTGTTGTGTTATTTTTTCAACATAGTAGATATAAGTTTTAGGGAGTTGAAGATTAACAGCAAAGTATCTATTCAGTAAACAGTCAGTAGGCTTCACCTTTTTAAAATCTGTTTAACTTGATAAGCTGCTTCTACGTAACAGCTTATGAACATACCCCATTACTTCAGAGCTCTGAAATAACATATCCAAGACCTTAAGAAAAAGACCATCATCTTATTCATCTGCAAAATCTTCTCTTTGTTGTCCGATAAATGACTTCCATACTTTTTGCTTCTGGAGGAGGATTTCCTCTTGATTGTTGTTTTGTTTTCTTTTTTCCACTCCATCCTGGAAGTTTATCATTCTGACCCTAACCTTTTACAGTTAGATAAATCTTTTGCTTCCTCTCCCCTTACACCCCAACAAATAAATGGAACAGTAAATGAGGTCATTCATCACAGTGAGATAAAATCAGAAAGTTGATTGAAGAAATGAAACTCATTTTCTTAGTAAACTTACAGTACTCTTACCTCATATGGCCTGTAGTACTATGAAGATGCTAAAGATGTATAAACCTCTTATTTTATTATTATTATTTTTTTTTAATATCTGGAGAAGAGATAATGCCAGGGCAGGGCTGATTTGCAGGGAAGAAAAGAAATTAAAGAAAAAAAGGAATCTGCTCAGGCTTGCTCTGCCTGAATATAATAGATTGTTTTATCATTTCTTTTACAAATTTCCATTTAGTTGCCCTATGTATTTTATGGCAAGGAAACCATGGGCTTTTCTTTTTGTAAAGGAAAACTGAAGAATGACTATATAAAACTGTTTTGGACAGAGGATTTTTTTTCCATCTATGGATTAGAGTTGTGAAAAGAACAATTCATGCAGTTATTAATGAGCTTTGGGGTTTGTTCTTTGTCAGCCTTTGGAGAAAAAACATGCATGTTTTCATTATTTTAGAGGTAATCTCTTCCTGCAGTATTCCAGTCCCCCAGAGCATTTCAAACACTTGTACAGCTAATGGTGACAGTGTGACAGAGAAAAGGAGTTCAGAAAAGAGCCACTAATACTGAAAGGTGTATTACAAAAAACCAGTGGCTGGTTCTATTAAGATAAATAACTTGGTCCCAATTTCACAACACCATGTATGTGAATGTACTAAATTAGAGAGCAACCAGGCAGTTAAATAGACAAACTTAATGAGATTGTTGAAAAGAGATACTATTTTTTTTTTAAATTAGACTTCATTGAGCTAGCAAAGTTAGTCCCAATATATATATATTTTTTTTAATGAAAAGGTAAAGCTTTTGGATTCTTACCCTTTCAGAGATTGGATATAAAATTTCAAAGATGACAAAACTACTGTAAGCTTTGCAAAATGAAGGTATTAATAGTTATTCATTGTCAAGTTGCAGCATTTACTTTCCCTTTTCTATTGACCCATTATTTTACTGGAAGTTATACATCTTTAACGAAGTTATTTTCAAGTCATTTCCCTACAGAAGATACTACGCATGACTTACATTTATACCCTGGAGCTACTGGGCCTCTCATCCCTTTCTGAACAACCAGCTGCCTATTTCCAAGCATAATGTACCAAATCCAATACAGATTTGCCGTAGTTTTGCTTCTTCTACGGGTTAGCACAAAAGTATACTGTGAACTAGAGATTCTGCACCCTTATACAGTGAGATCTCGCATTAGACATGAACTGCTGAAATCTTCAATTTTGCTCCAGTAAAAACTGGACTGAATAAACTTTCTGTTCTCTTCCACTCAAATAGTTATTTTTTTTTGGAGAGGGAGGAAAGAGGAATTGAAATTTGTAAATTAGCTCCATGAGTTTCAGGGATGGTCTTATTGGTAGCCATGGGTGTGGGTGCAGAGGGGGACTCACTCTCCAGTCACTGCAAGGCCACATCCCCTTTCGTGACCCTTTGGTGTGGTCTGACAAGCACAGCCCCCTGCACACTTGTATAGGAGGCTCCTGTCCCTGATGAGAGCCACAGGGGTGACCCTCATAACCTCTGGGTCCACAGCTGAAGAAATCGCAAACTAAACCACCTTCTTTGAACCTACCTGCCTCTGCCTGCTGGCAGCACCGGCTCAATCACCACCCCCTCCCCGCAGCAGCTCTCCGGCACGGCCGGGGCCTTCCTGCTGGGCCACCCGGCCGGGATCGGGACGCAGCCGCCCTTACCTGGAGCGAACACCATGGTGCCGCCGGGGCGGCGCGGCTCAGCACTCGGAGAGTTCCCGGCCCCGCAGCGATGAGCACCTCGGACAGCTCCCGGCGCCGCGGGGATCAGCACATCGGACGGCGCCCGTCCCGCCGGCTCAGCACCACGGACAGCGCCCGGCCGCGCACGGCGGCGGAGGCGGCCGCGGTCCCTCCCTCCACAATGCGGCGGGGCGGGGAGGGGGCCGGGGCGCCCGCACGGACACACACACACACACACACACACACTGTCTCTCTCTCTGCCAGGGAACCACCAATGCCATAACTCCTTGCCCTGCAGTGACAGCAGGGGGAAGGGCGAAAAGGAGAAAGGCAACAGTGATCGGGCCAGCAGGGAGACTGGCTAATTGCTTCTAATTATCTCTCGACAACAGTCCCGCTGCCTGACATTTTGGGGTGCACTGCATTCACTGCAAGCTGACAGCCCTGGTAATAGGCTCCAGCGACACCGTACTTTGTCACAGTATTTCCACTTCCAAAAGCTCAGATGCTGAGGAATTTATACTCTTGATTTCGCAGGCCCATTAACCCAGCTGTACCCAGCACTTTAAGAGGCAACATGAATGTTTCGGCATATAAAAGATGACACCAAGACAAAACACTAAAGAAAATAATGAATACTAGTAAAATAAAGACAATGAAGGCCAACAGCAGAAGCCTACTTAAAATTTCCTACCATCTTCTATGTTTAAGATTTAATTTACTTTTGTAAAGTTTGTAGAACTCATACTCAGATTTCCTGTGGACCTTGAACTTGTACAGCAGAAGTGAGAAACACACAGCCAGATAGGACAAGATTTACAAACCTAACTCTCCTCTTTAAGCCTAACTTGCAAGAAGGATTTCGAAAAAGCATTATCACTGCAAATTATAGAAAGCATATTTTTTTTAAAATTGCATAAATGTTTGCAATGTGCAATACATTTTCCAATCACATTTTCATAACCTAAGATATTCTCACAAGCTCATTTCATTTTTTTCATAGTCAAGCATTTCCCAAACACAGAATTCTCCAATTAACCTGGGATACTTGAATTCTCAAAATAAGGCCTTATTCTTAAAATACAGGTACAGAAAAGCACTGACCTCCTTAAATAATATTGCTTATATATTTCAGCAAGAACTCAAGAGTGGCATCACTGTCAAAGTCAAACTAATGATCTGGTGGCAGGTTTTTTTCTTTTTTTTTAATAGTGTGTAACATCATTTCTCCTTGGGAATGCCTTCTAGATTTATCTTCACTTACCATTTCTACTATCCTGTTTGTGGATATTCCTTTTATTCCCCTTAGCAATTTCAGCTTCTTTATTGCCATTTGTTTCCCTCTTCTATCTTATATTTGAGGGATACAGTTTAATTTCTCTCAGATGGCAAATGAATTAACCAACATAACTCTGGTTGCTCAGGAATGGTATTCTCTTTAAGAACGTGACTTCAAAAATCTCTCTTCTAATCTCTCCTCACCTATCATTATTCTCATTCACCTTAAGTATTGGAACTTATAGGGTACCTAAGAACTCAAAACAATTTCTAGTAAAAGTATTCCACATAAAATGCAGAAAAGAATCCAGTCAGCAATATTCAGCATTCTTACAAGAAAGGAGGAAGACACCCCATAATCTTTAGAAAATCAGGACTGATCCATAATTTGGAAAGACTGTAAGAAAACTTACACTGGTATTTTTACGATTTATGTGTTATGTGGCCCTTAATGCTTGATTGGTGTGTTTGATGGAGAGTTATCCATCATGAAAACAGGTATTAAAGCACTTCTCAAAAAAAAAAAAATCTATTGGATGTATTTTTATTACATACATCCTCAAAAAAATTATATGGATGTTCCTAAGGGATTGTGTTTTGAGATGGTGGAGCAGCTTGTTAAAAGATTTTCAAATCAATAAATATGATTCAGTGATATGAAAGTAAGTAACCTGTAAAATTCTAGGTGGGTATATGCAACTTGGTACAAGAATCTACCATTTTGCTGAAAGAATACAGTTCATTAACAATAATGTTAATGAATATCTTTCTTCAACTGCTATCTGTATTTAATCTGGTAAATAACTCAAACCACTCACATTTTATTCTAGAGCTTTCAGTTTTCTTGCTCAAATTAAAAGCTAACAGCAAGTAATGTTTTCTGCTAGGAGAAAAAATGTTACCAAAACGCTTTTTGAGCTCCTTTTTGTCATAAAATTAATTTCCAAATTTTGGATTGGGTCACAAGTTCAAATGCACCCAAAAAACCACTGAAATAACTGCACAGGAGAGAGGTCTATAGTGAACTGTCACCTCAAAAAAAAAGTGCACTTAATGCAGTACAACCCCAAAACAAAAAGTGCATTGCTAAATTTTTTTCATTCAACTTCAGATAAGTGGAAAACAACACTACTTATGCCCACTTATACAAAAAATCCCTTGAGAATGAAGTACATTGGTAAAAAGGAGGTTATATCATTAAAATACAATATTCTACCAATTTGTATGAAAAAGGAAGCACGAAAACACAAAAACATCTGTATACATTTTTATCAGTAATTATACAGTCTCTGCCTTGTGTATCATTTAAATTCTTAATGTTTAAGCAAGGAATTACTGACTTCCAGATAACATCAGGGGACGTAAATATTCTTTGGTATGTATCTTCAAAGACCTCTTTGAAGAAGTCTTGACTTACTTATAAAGTACTTTGTTAAAAACTTTAACACATTTTTAACAGATAGCTAACATTTTTAGACAGTTACAAAAATCATGTTGACTGATGTCACTTTAAATCATCCGTGCTATTCATAATTCTGAGGGCTTAGATCTGAAGTAAACCCTTTATTCTAATGGAGCTGTGAACAATTATTTGGTCACAAAGGTTCAGAAGCTTTGTAAATATGTATTCAGGAAGGAGCCCTTTCCACCTGATGATGTGCAAAGTTTCAACGTTTTGTTAACAAGAGTGTACAGCTAACATTTTACAGGTAACATTTTAAACTCTTTTCTGAAAGAATCATTCGGAACTAATCACCTAAATATAAATGAACACATTTTATAACAAAATTAATATAAAGATATAATCAAGATTTCATACGTTTTACATCAAATGCTAGTATTTTATTTTGTAAAATGTTTTTTTTCCCCCAACTTTGAGAACTAATTATCTCTGAGTCTTTTTCTTTATTTGTTCCCACACACATTAATAATCAAATCTAGCTTTTTGGGAGGGAAAATGAATATGATTAGGAAACTGCTTGAACTATTTGATGTCTTTTGCTAAATTGGCTATGATCATAATGGTCTCAAAAAGTGATTACAGTCACTGTAATCTTATGGTTAAGCCTAACGTTAAAAGTCTTTACTAGCCAAGATACAATATATTACATCTGAAACTGCAGGGAAGCTGTTTAGAGGAAATTGTGACTGAGTGTCAGCAAGAAATACCTAAACATTAGATGACTTTTCGAAATGTCAAATTGCAATCTGTACAGCAGGGATCATAATAGTCAGGATCCTAGATTTAGAAATCTAACATTTAATACCTCTCTGATTAATATATCTCTAACAGACAGATGGAGAGAATAAACAGAGAGGGTAGAAAAGAAAAATAAAAATGGACACAAGTGCCATTCTCCTGGGGAAAAAAAAAAAAAAATGAAAAGCCAGTTACCTTTCCATGAATGCTTCAGAAGAATAGCGGTGCACAGATTTCCAGCAGCCAAAGACATGACACCTTGAAAGCCAGAAACAAGAACATGCAATGTTTCCCAAGACAGGAAAAAAATGAATACCATTAAAGATAAGTGTGGCCACTAGTATTTTAATTCATTGGTCTACTCATTTTTCTTAATTAATCTGATAAACTACACAGTAGTCCAGGGCAGAGATTTACAAATATGAATAAATTTTAGAGTCTAGGAGAAATAGCTGCACAGTTTTGGGGTGTTTTTTTTGTTTGTTGGGGTTCTTTAAAGTATTACAAAGATGCATCCACCCCAGGACATCTCACAGCCTGTAAAGATATCCCAAAAGACCTACTTCCATCTTGGAAATATTTCTAGGTGATTATATCACCACCCTCACAACATCTGAATGCCTTGCACCCATTACTGTTTATCTTCCAACAGTCCCATAAAAAGTAAATTGGTATCTTTCTGTTATAGACAGGAGTCAAAATTAGACAAGCTGAACCCAAAACAAAAGCCAATCAACAAGACCTAGATAAATTCAGGAGGTTTAAATAAAAGATTCAGTGACTCATCTAAAACATTACTACATATACAACTGTGCAGTGGAGCCAAAGTAATCGCTGCTCCTACCTGCCACACCACTGCCGGTTGCAAGTTATTCCACCAAGACAGATGAATGAGTCACTGTCCAAAACTTACAGTCTTTCCATCACACAGGAATTCTTTTATACAGCAAGGAATTCAGTCCAGTCAAGTCCTTGGCTAATGACTCTGGATCTAGGAGAGACACTGTGAAACATAGGCAGAGGTTTTAAAGAACCTCACACACGACCACTGTCTCCTGACAAGAACCAGGCCATACCATTCTGCACCATACTGAAAATGCATAGGATGGGTTGGGAGTCTCCCTCAAATGAAATTCTCATCTTCAAACCTTTTCTGTTCCTATCAGCACAACATTAGTTACACAAAAAATGAATATTTTTGTATGTGTCTTTCTCTTTTCTATAAAAACTGTTTTAAGACTCTGATCATGCCACAGTTTATTGATGTGTGTAACTTGACACACAAGTCATAAAATTAGGCATTTTCTCAAGTTTTCAAGGACCTTAAAGGGAGAGAAGCATTTATGACCCATGGCAGAACAGCTAGCCAATGAGCTAAGGAGAAGAAAAGTCAGCTTTAGAATGAATGAAGATATTTCCAAACTTGAAAAAAAATACTATGAGAGTCCTCAATCAATCAGTTATACATTTTGATAAAAGTAAACCTAAATATTAAACCACATGCTTAATTTAACATGCAAAGAAAAGAAAAAAGGCCTGTAAAATGTAAATACCAAAGTCATAATTTGAATGTGCTACTAATTAGCTTAGATTGTCCAAGAACGCAGAATGGGAAATTATACTGAATTACAGCAATATGAAATACAAATGATAAATACACAATGCAGCCTTCTAACTTGTCCTATAAAGTCAAAAGAATGGGTATTTCATCATGCATGGCTAAAAATGAAACAATGTGGAGAAATAAGATAAATAAATTAATTTTAAGTTTGAAAATATCAACTTTGATACAAAAGAAAGTATTTAAAACAGTAGAGTTTTAAAACTTTAAATCAGGTTAGCAAGATTCTCAGAGCATAATCCATGTCCATCTGGAAAGTATCTATAATAGGACAATCCTACACCAGTAGAATTTATCACATCCATCAAATCAGAGCTCCCGTCTGACTCCATTTAATCTGTCCTTGAAACAATGGGAGATCTATGACAAAGTCACACAACTAGATAAAAGTTAAATTATTGAAGTGGAAAATGAAACCTATGCTTCATATTAAAAACATTGACTAACACTCTTAAAATGGGTAATTGTTCACTTCAATTAAAACATTCGTGTCTAACATACCTCTGTTTATGATGGCAGCAATCACACTTTAAAGCAAGAATTTCTCATGTATTTCAGGGTTAGTTTTTTTGTGCAGCCTGAATTGCAAAACTATAGCATAAGCAAACCTGTCAGGTTCTTTAAAAGCTATAAGTTTTAATTGTTACCATATGTAGAGTTAGATAAATATGGTCTACTAACCAAGCCCAGTTATGGTCCGACCTTTAACTCCTCTGAAATACAAAAGGGTAGAGCTGCTCCTTCCTACTTTCCAAAATGACAGTTGAACTTTTTTCCCTTATTTGAGCTAAGATAAAGAAATCCAGAAACACAAATAGAATACACATATACACATGTTTTTAAAAATCAACTCTTTCCAATACAAGCAGTCAAATAGATCTTACTGCTTTTCAGGGGTACAACATTTCTTGTACAGTGCTGAGAAGTTAAAGATTGAAACCTTAGACCACCATTACAAAGTTTATATTTCCAAATCCTGGTATAAGTTCTATTTTATACTTTAAGAGCAAGAATATAGTGGCCGTGGTTGTTATAACTCTTACTGGAGAATTTGGATGAATTAGTAAAATATCAAAATCAGTAATAGCCGTAATATAAAATAAGGCACCTTGTAAAAAGAAAATATTCAAATGCTGTTACTTCAAATGGGAAAAAAAATTCTTGTTAAAAACATAGAAAAACATGAGAAATATCAGAGAACAGAACTCATTTCTAGGGAAGAACTTTACACTGAAAGAAGGCAACTCTTAACAAGGAATGCCTTCTGAAGCCTCAGCTACACAACTCAAGAATTACATTTAAAACTCATTAATGTCAAGTACCAAGTGGAAATGTAAGAAAACTTACAATTTTTAAATTCAGACCTTTAAAAGGATTCATATTTATACATGGAAATAAATCAAAATCACTCATTTGAAAACTTTAGGTTTTCCACAGAACCCTAAACTCAAAAGGCAGAAAAATAAATTATGATAAAACCAGTCTAGCCGACATCACCTAAGGAAATACAGAATCTATCCCTATACTTTGGAGTTATATTATTTGCATTAACTAAAAAGAGTGATTTTTTTTTCACCCAGCAAATGATCTAAAACAGATCTAAAATAGATGCAAATAACGATGAAGTGAATATTGTTTACTTCTAATATTTGTAAAGATTAACTTGTTGGAAAAATATTTTTTTTCATCCCTTTGGGATTCCAGTTTTGTCCTTCAGTGAATTAAATGCCTATTGTTTTATTAAGAACTCTTTTCTCCTTAACTTGAGAAATTTGCCACCATTCAAGGCTGTGTAGAGCTGTTGGATAAGAGGCAAACAGGATCAGATTAATTTAAACAATAAAAAAAGAGAAAAGAAAAGCGCCCACAACTTCAACCATCATTCCATTCTCCTGAAAAAGCAGAAATGACACACCCTCTTCACAATCCCACAAGTCTACCAGCAGTGGATGTTGCAAAACTGATGTCTGTTGTTGTCTGATCCCTTTTGTTGCCTGGCTGCTTCTCACAAACACTGTGCAACATGTGCTGCGCTTCATCCCCTTGTATTTAATGCGGTGCCAACGCTGGGAAAGTCCTGCTCCATTCCTTCTCCTAACTCCAGCAATGTGCTCCTGCCACTTACTTTGGATCAAACTTAATGAATTGGTTCAACAAGGTAGGCCAATTTAAAACCAACTCACTTAAGCACTGAATTGCTTTCTTATGTAAGATCACTCCACTGGCTTATTCTAAAGCCACAAAAGCCAGTAAATCTGAGGCAAACAAGACGGAGGAAACAGATGCAAAAGGTAACAGCAAGAAAGGAAAGGAGAAAATGAGATTACCTCTCTTAACAACAATTTGCAGTTTCACTATGGCAGTTAAAACACAAAGCTGCTGTCTCAGGAGGCAGCTCCACAATGGCTTAAGCTGCTCTAAATTGAGGCTGCTCTTCCACTGACCCTACTGGAAGCTCCACCAGTGGAGTTAGTGGAGCCCCACTATACTCCATTCTCCTGTCTGAGCAATTTGCAATGCCACTACAGTGCTTTGTTCCTGTAAGCATTGCTTGTGGTACCCTCTGCCCCTGAAAGAAAAAGGACTTTTATTAGTGAAAAATGAAAACTTAGATGCAGGGAAGTTTGATCTTTAGAATATTTTAAAAGACAAAAATACTCTAAGTTGCTTGCATATACAGATTACTTAAATGTATAAATAGGCCATTGGGAGGAGGTCAGAAAACTGCAAGTGTAACCACTGTAGGGTTTGGGTGGTTTTGGTTATTGTTTTTAACAGAATGGGTTTACATCAGAAAAGACATTTTTCTAAACGTAAGAAAAACGTCCATGCTTTGGTGGAAAAAGCTGAAAAGAGCTCTCATGTTTTAATGATTTCATAAAGATGATCTACATTCAATGCACCATATCTATTAATTTACTTTACTTCTGAATGAAAATACAACTTTAAATCTATTCATTGCATAATACGTAGCATGTAGTTACTGTCTTTTACACTTCTTTAAAATGGCTCAGTATTATCAAAAAGAAAATACATTTGGAATTTCGATTTAGTAAGAATTCTAATTTCTTGCTAGTGCCACTCATTTTACAAACTCATGCTCTCAAACTATAGACTCACAAAAAAAAAATCGTGGAAGGAATCTGGGATACAGGTATTCAGAAGTTCTGCTTTGGCCATGGTTTTTGATACGCATATACCAAACAGATCAGATGTAATACATCTTTATTCATATGGTCAACAAGTTTTTCAGGTTTATCTATAAAAAATTAGATGCTTAGCTACTGAATAGTAAAAATACCAGTAAATTCAAAAATATGTATTAACCAGATTCAAAAATATTTCTATTTTAAAGAGTTGCATTGCTGTTCATATTGGAACCACTGAAGTTCACCAAGTTTCAGAATTCTATAAATATCTAAATGAGCAGGGCACGTAAACAAAAATAATATGGCAGGACAGTGGAAAGAAAAACACTGGAAAACATATCAATACTGCATAAATCACTATTTTTAGCTATTCTGTTATTTCAGGTTTCTTTCATTACATTTAAAAATACTTCCTGAGAATAGGTGTCTCAACTCTTATGACAGATATTTAACAAATCTATTCATGGAAATCCTCCATCTGTTCTGAAATGAGTAAGAATGTTACTATAATTGTTTTAGATCTGTATGAAGACAAATGACAGACCAACTGCCGTAATGGAATTTTTAATGAAATGTGCACATTTCTGGCTGACCGGGCACACTACTGTGATCTAAGGACCAACTGAAAAAGATGACAATTCCTTAGATCTGTCTGTACCTTCCAGGCAGAATTATCCTGTTCTGTACCTATCTGTAAATGTTTATATTCAGAGAAGGCATCTGTTGCAAGCAGTAGATGTAGTCTCTTTCATAAATGGTTTGTCTCCTCTATAACACTAGAAATGTCTGTATTAGTAAAATACTTAATGAAAGATAATAAGCCCCTAAAAATATACTCCAACCTCAGGGTAGACTTTCTGATACTATCTGATATTTTATTCTGTATTTCATGCAACTCTATCAAAGTATCCTTACTTAATGGAATCATGAAAGTAATCTCTGTATTAGAAAGCTGAGGCCAGATCTTCACAAGAACTCCAGTTTGGCTACCTAAATGGTAAGATTTTGAGGAGTATTTAGTATTCTGTAGCTTACAGGAACAAATAGAAGCTGACCTCAAACTTTTGCTGCTGAAGCGAGCATGAGGAACTCCTTTTCATAAAACAACCTTTAAAACCCTAATCACTGGGTCTAAACCTTTCTAAAAGATCAAAGCAGAAAAATAAAACCACAAGTACTGACTCAATTGTGAGTTGCTTCATTTTCTAATATTTTTTAAAATATTGGTAAGAATAGTGTGTAAACGAAGGGAGAATGGCTGAAAGGTATTCTTCACCGAACTTTTAGTTTCCAAACTGACTTGTGCCAAATAATCAGCAGCATACCCATAGCTAACACAATTAGGATGAGAAATTAAGCAGATACCAAAGTTTAAAATGTGTTATTTTTGCTCCTTTTTCTCTTAAAAAAAACAAAGAAAAAAACCTGCTACGGAATGTTAGATTAGTCCGGCCCCAATAGAGCCAACAGCAAAATTTCCATTAATTGGACAGAATCTCATCCACTGTCTCCAACTCTAAAAGAAGTTGCCATCCTTGTCAAAGCAAAAATAAAAACTTGTCCATTCCTCAATCAACAGAGCTCACAGCTTACAGTTTATCATCCTGGAAAACCTCACTGGCTTGGAGCTGACTCACTCTGCTTTCGTACATGGTGTCTTTTGGCACAGACAGGAGAGAGAGGGAGCAGTAGTGTCGTAAGATGCAGACAGATTTACCTGAACTTCACAGACACATGCCCACAATATATAGGCTAACATTCCTTCAGAATATACAGATTGGTTTAGAACACATTAACAAGAACATATATAAAGCTAAGGACACCTCCATGCCTCCTCACTTGTAAGCTGTAACAACAGCAGAGTTTACTCTGATGTAACACAGAACGTTATCACACTTTCAGCTGTGAGTCTTCTAATGCAAGCCTGCCTTTCTATAACAATTTCTAATTCACAGCCTGACTACTTGTGCTAAAAAGTCAGGGGCAATTTTGTTTAACTGTAGTACTTGAGTTCTGTCTTTCCACTCAAGCGTCCACTGTCCCAGTGAGCTCCATCTTAATTTATTACTTTCAAAAAAAAATCCCAATGAGGCTCTTCTTGAGAGGTTATTTAGCTTATCCCTCAACTTCAAAGCAGAATTAACCATATTTAAACCACTCCTAAGAGATGTTTGTCTAACCCATTCTTGAATGTCACCACTAGTGGAGATTGCCGTACCTCCCCAGGCATTCTGTTTTAGTAATTCATTATTAAATCCTTTAAACTTTTTTTTTCCGAACATAATTGTTTGCTGCTCTAATTTAAGCTCGTGGCTTCTTGAACTCTTCATAGCAGACCTTGAGAAAACTTACTATCTTCACATTTTACACTTTTGAACTCTTATCACAACAGATCTGTTTTGTACAGTCTTACCAACCCCAATTTACCTAGGAAGAAGTGCACACAATTTCAGATAAGAAAACATAGCAAGACTAATATATTTAGAAAAAAAAAAGTAGATCCTATTTTGGACCTACTATCTTTATATCTATGATCATATACAGTAAAACATTTTAACAATGGTCATTTATCATGTTCCTCAAGAGAACCAATAAAATGCAATGAATACACATCCTCTGATGTTGCACAGGTACAAAATGTATAGTTTGTTTACAAACTAATATTACTGAATGTAAAATGAAGCAACATTTTAAAAAAATATATTGGTAAAGGTCCAAAGTTTACATTTTCTAAAATATTAAGGTCATGTTTTATTTACAGACCAGCATTCGAACAATTACTGGCATTTTAAGATAACTGCTTAACCTGATGAATACATGAATAAAATGAAGCTGTAAAAAAACCTCAACCAAATAAAACCCCTCAATAATCGAAGTTCCATATAACAGTTCCGAAAACACTATTTTAAATTTCTATTTAGAAAAGCAAGATGCGATCTACCACACAGTAACTTACCAGAAACTGGTCTAACACTTTGATATGCTATAGGTATCGCAAGTGACCAATGTTACCAACCATGTGCCCAAGAGTGTGTTTTTTTGCCCATTCCAACTTCAAATGAAGTTTTCACAACAGTTGTAGTATTTACAAATTTAAAATAAAGGCTCAATATACCTTTGGATTACATTGCCACTGTTACTGTGTCTTCTCTTGATGACTACATGTGGCAGACTGCAATCCAAAAGACCACTTATTTTGTTGACTCTGTGAGTTAACTATTAAGTTATCAGCATGTACCCCAGCTGGTCTTAAAAAAAACCACTAAGCAACCAACTAATAGTGAGCACTCACTCAGGATCGATTATGACAGAACTCACTCACTGAAGTCTACCTCTTGATGAGAGGTGGTGTCAGAAGGTGGAAGCTTTTAAACTTGAACAGGACCTATGAGCTGGTATGACCAGCCATGACACAAACCCCAGCTGAGCCCTGCAGGCAGGTATGTGACACCCGTGGCTGCAGCTTTGGGAGTCTGGCAGTGACACCTGGTCACCTCCTGGTGCAGCTACTCCTCTGCCTTCATTGTGCTAGGTTAGGTGACCTGAAAGCCGCATAATAAAAACAGTCTCAGGCTGCATTAGGTTTTACTGGTTTCTACTGGGTTTGAGTAAGGAGCATGTCTCCTCCATGCTGCACCCTTTTTCCTTTGTGGCCCAGTCCCATCTCTGGGGCCCTGCATAAAAGTGAACATAAAAACAAATGAGGCAGACTTTTTTGCCCAGAGAAGGGATTGGTGAATACCATGACACTTCTGCTTTGCCAACCAGAATCACTGTGAATAATGCAGTTTTTTCAAGAATGCAAGTATTTCATTAAAACTTGCCACCTTTATAAAAATAAGAGGGTATCTGAGGGAATGGAATAAGAAGCAATTTCATTTTGATCACCATCCTCCTTTACACTCTGTTGTACCAACTTACATTGGGTGAGAACAGGAGGAATTAAAAAGCTTAGGAAATTAATGTCTGCTTCTCAAAAAATTGTAGGTAGAACACCTCAGAATTAGGAAAACCAAATCCTTTCTTTCCATGTTTGTGATTTTTGAGATCTCAGCGTTTTCAAACAAAACTCACTGATTCTCACTGATTGCAATGTTTACGTTGTATTCAGTATTCCATACTGGATGAAGAAAAGTATTGGCCAGTGATGATCCCTGTTTTGTAAAGAACTTGATCACATTCTCGAATTAAAGCAGTTATTAGTGCATTATACTGCTAGTGACAACAAAACTGTTTCACATTCTAAGAATACCCATCTCTGAAATGTTTTAAAATACCTAACCAAGCAATGCTATGTATTCCTATGTAACATTCAAATCCTTTAAAAATATGCTTTCTTGAAAAGATTCTCAGTCTAAATGTATACCAACAATAGATTTTGTTCCATTTCATTTCTCATATTATATCTGATAAAGTTCCTGCTTTAGTTTTTAACTACAGGCTATAGTTTCTAATTGCTGCTCTGCTTCAGCAGCCATGGCTGCTGCCTGCAACTGTTCTGTTTCACTCTGGATGGAATTGGCTGCTGTAACTTGCTTTCTTTCACTGTGCATATTGTTCTCATGCCTTTTTAAGTCAGATGCCTTAGCAAATGCTTTAGTGCAGGAACTGCAGACAAAAGGTTTCTCTCCTCGGTGCCTTCTTTCATGGTCTTTGAGGTGGGACTTGTGCTTGAAAGCTTTATCACACATGTGGCATGCAAATGGCCTCTCGTTACTATGAACTCTTTCATGCTTTTTTAGATCTGGTGCACGAATAAAAGACTTCCCGCACACCTCGCAACTGTAAGGCTTGTAACCCGTGTGTATTTTCAAGTGTTCTTTCAAATGAGCTTGCGTAGTAAAGCCCTTTGTACACATTTCACAAACAAATGGTCTGTCTGCAGTGTGTAGTTTTTCATGTTTTCTCAAACGTGCTTCATCAGAAAAGGTCTTGCCACAAGCCTGGCATACAATGTGTTCCCTGTGACCGTAAAGCAAGTACTCAAACTTCATATCCCCAGCTGCTGTGGTCCAGCCTGGTGTCTGTTCATCTTTCACTTCACTTATGCCATCATTAAACGTGAGTGCCTGAGGAGTCTGAGATCCTAAGTCTTTAGATTCCGTTGTTTCCATAGGCTCTACTTCTTGGCCATAGCAGTTTACTTTTCGAACTTCTTCACTTCCCAACTCTTTCAGAATTGCCTCTTGCACTCTTAGGGTAGTGGTTGGTGACTTACCATCTTCCTGACTTGGGGGAGTGCCTTCCACTGTCACATCTGATGGACTGTCATCATGATCTCCAATCTCTTCCACCTCATCATCTTGGGTGTCATTGGGCTCCCCCATAGAACGGTTCATTTTTAGACAGTACTTGCTCTTAGACTGTGTGTTTTCTTCAGGACTAGATACATCACGCTTTTGAGAGCAGAGTTTATCAAGAAACCGAATACCGAGGATCTGGCCTGAAGACATCATCAAGTTTACATCCTCTTTTTTAACAGAAATCTTTGCAGTATACATGTAATTGAGAACTTCCTCAAAAATATCAGAACGAAGAAAATCTATTTCTATTACTGATGAACTATCAACTTCAAGTTTTTTGAAAAGCTTTTTGAAGTAGGTACTGCAGGCAGCAAGCACGCACCTATGGGCTCTGAACTTAACATCTTCAACCACAATAGCGATGTCACAAAATTCTCCTTCCAAACGTTGTTCATTCAATGTTTTCAGGAACACAGTTTTGTGATCGTCGTCATTATATTTAATGGTTTCAGACATACTGATGAAAAACTCCTGTAAATTAACAGGAAAGTTTCGTAATTATAAAGCAATCTAAATCACAAAATCCCAACAGATGAAGTCATTTACATAATTAAAACAAAAAAAACAAAAAAATTTTTTGCATAAAATGATCACCAAGAAGCCCTTTAGACTCTAAAAGCATTACTCTCAAACTGATTTTAAAATTGTGAATGCATAAAGGTCTTTCCCTAGGTTATACGCTTTACAATTATTCAAATCTTTATTGATTCAATAATACAAAATTGAAGTTCCTCTGTGAAACTGCAATTCTCAGTAAATGTATGATCCAACTCACAAGTCATTATTACAGCAAAAGGAAATGTTAACACTAAAAAATGTGTAAGAAATACTCTGAACACGTCAGCACAACAAACTAAATTTGAACTATAAAATATAAACCTTACCATGAACAATGCAGGAAGTTTTCTGAGCAAATGATTATTAAAGTAATCCTCAGAATGGGCCACCTTCAGCCTGAAAGACAGGAAGATAATAACATTTTAAGAAATTGTAAGATCTATTAAAAAAATTCTTCTAAATTTGGGTGTTAAAATGCAGCATTTTTAATTATTTGAAGTTAGATAAAATACACTGTTAAAATCCCCAGTTATTTTTTCAGTGATACTACAGACAACTGAATAAACCATGTGTTTACTTTTCTCTGGCTGCTGCACTTCACTGCTTCCACTTTGCTGCTACTTAACTTTGCACTAAATCTAAAGGTCTGAAAAGCCTCCCCAGGAATCATCTCAGTTAACGCAGCAACCAACCCATCAAGAAGGTGATCAGTCTTCTGCTGAACCAGAGAGCTGAGCAAGCCTAACAGAGGGTCTGGCAAGCAGACCTAACATCTCAAAGGATGGCAGATGAGGGACAGGGATGGATGTGCATCCAGGACCAGGGAAAGAGACAAGAAGTGTACCAGATTTCCAAACTATGGCGAAAATATGCCAGAAAACAGAAGGATAATGCAAGACACATAATTCAAAGTATTCAATCCCAACAGACATCTAATTGTGCAGATGAGGGAAACACAGCGGAGAGGAGGGAAATTTAATACATGGTTTGAGACAAATCCTGTGCCACCTGGCACAGATCTGCTGGGAATTTCTTCCCTGAATTCCAATTTATCCTTAACCATATACAAAACAGAAGCAGATGACAGGTATGATGACAGGTTTGCAAATATCACTCTTGGTGCTGTGTGTTCCACATGGTATGGCAACACCTGGCTCCCTTCAAATACCTCTGTAAGTCTGACATGTCTGCTAAAGTGTCCCTGGCTACACAGAAAAATTAAAAAAAAAATTAAAAAGGTAAAAAAAGGACTGCCGAAATTATTTTCTTAGTCCTAAATAATCGAATTTTAAGATAGCCAGATAGTAGGTCTATAAATATTCGAAATATACAAAAGGAAACAAAACCAGAAAGCAATATCGTATATATTTCTGGGCTGTCTGGGTCTGCTGGCCCAGGAAAATGTATCAGTCCAGCATCGAAGATGGTAGGACAACTATTTCAACGGGATCTTTTCAGAATCCTTTGCAAGATGGGAAAAATGCTTTCTTTTTAAGCAAGCAGCAAGATGCCACTGCTAATAATCTAGCAGCAACTGCACCGTCCTGTTAAATAGTATGCAATTCTGCTGCAATTCTGTCGACACTAAGAGAGAACTAATTATAGAAGTAATTGGCTGAAAACTGGGCTGCGGAGTGCATAGGGGTGTGTGACTGGCAAAGAACAAAGTTAGTCCTTTGCGAATGGAGCAGAGTGGGCACTTGCCCAGAGCATTTCCAGCTCTGATTTAAGAAATCTCTGGTAACTTACTCCACTGAGCAATTCTGATTTATTCCTCCACACACTTTTTACACGGCCGCTACCCGCGCAGAGCGGCGGGGAGGCGTGTGCGGAGCTGTGACTGCACGGGACGCGTTCGCTGCCTCCCCTCGCCGGCTCCCGCGGCGGCCGTGCCCGTGACCGCGGAGGCGCACGCCCGCTCCAGGCACCCGCGGGCGCGGCGCCGGCGGATTCCCGGCGGGGACCAGC
>VZRS01001690.1:944484-1032254 GCA_013398055.1 Ifrita kowaldi
GGAGGGGCGGCGGCGGCGGGCCGTGCGGGAGCGATCCTGCTCCCGCTCCACTCCGTGACCCCTGCCTGCCAGCGAGAGCGGGGCAGCTCTGCCCGCCCAAACCCGCCTGCCCTCCCTCTGCAAACGCTCGGGGGTTGAATTTTAAAATGCTCACTGGGAAGGAATAAAAGCTTTTATTGCGCTGTTTTATCTCCCACCTCCTGTTTTCTTTCCAAAAAGCATCTCCTGAGATGCTACCCTGATGGCACAGCTTTCACTGCTATAATTTGTATATAATAAAACTTTACAATGTTTCTGCTAGTTTAAAATGCAGGAGGTCTGCATTTTAAAGAGGAGAAAAAAAATCACTTTTTTCCCCTGTGTTGGAAAGTACAGCGAATTAAAGAAGTCACTGAACTAGTGGAGTCATCTCCTGGGAGCAAAAAGTTGGCTTTTTCAATGGGGTTGATAACTCCTTCCCCTTCCTGAGCCATTTTTGAGAGATTTCTGTGTAAGGCACTGACATATGTAGTGAATTTTGGTCGAGCTGGATCACTTTGTGTTGCTGGATTTTTTCAATTATTTTTTCTACCACCCCATTAGATATAATGAAATTAAGTCCCTATTTTGCCTGGGCAGTCAAAACTTCCAGGCTTGTTTTTGTAGTATCAGCAGTGATTTACATTCAGAAGGCAGAATTAAATAGGACAATGACTGATGCGTTCAACCTGAAAGGGGAAATCTGGGTTGCATATGCAGAAGACAGTCTTCACTATGAGGGTGGTGAGCTACTGGAACAGCTTGCCCAGAGAAGTTGTGGATGCCTCATCCCTGGAAGTGTTCAAGGCCAGGTTGGATGGGGCTCTGAGCAACCTGGTCTAGTGGAAGGCGTCGCTGCCCATGGCAGGGGGATTGGAAGTAGAAGATCTTGAAGGTCCCTTCCAACCCAAACCATTCTATTGATTGTATGAGGTCTTTGAAGTATTTCTGAATCCTGTACAATAACCCTCTCCAGTGTGGAAGGAGCTTCCCTTTTACAATTTCACAACATGCTATTTCTTTCTTTAACAGTGTCCCAAACACTTGTGCAATAACCTTATTGCTCCTGAGAAACATGTTGCTGCTGCTTTACCACACTGACCAGCAAAAGACACCTCTTCATTTTGTTAACACTCTCTCTTCCTGCTCTATCTGTACAGTACATGGCATAGTGTGGATATGCCTAACTTTTAGGGTCAGATTCTGCTGTAATGTCAGTAATCAGAATTAAACTAGTAGTGGAAAAAAAGTATGTTACCTTACAAAAGGTATGGCTATCCATTTTTTCTCTCTGCTTTTCTGTGTCTCAGGCTACTGCTGAATGTGTGTTTCTGAGTGTTTCAAATTGTATCATTAGTAGCTCCCACTGAGATACAAATTTGGGGAAAGCATATGTTCAATATGTTGACTAGGTAACTATGAATTTGGGAGAATTTAAAAAAAAAATCATTGTTACTGTCTAACTGTGTGTGGTGAGTTGACCCTGACTGGATGCCTGGTGCCCACCAAAGTCAGGGTCAGCTGGGTAGGGGAGAGAAAGTATATTGAAAGGCACATGTGTTGAGGAATAAGGGCAGGGAGACATCACTCACCAATTACTGTTACGGGCAAAACGGTCTCAACTAGAGGAAATTATTTTAGTTTATTATCAGTCAAGTCAGAGTAAGGTAATGAGAAATAAAAGCTGAATCTTAAAACACCTTTCCTCCACCTCTCCCTTCTTCCCAGGCTTAACTTCACTCCCAAATTCTCTCTCCCTCCTTCTCCCTGCCAACGGCACAGGGGAATGGGAAATGGGGGCTGGGGTCAGTTCATCATACATTGTTTCTGCTGCTCCTTCCTTCTCATGGAGAGGACTCCTCAACCTCTTTCCCTGTTCCAGCATGGATTACCTTCCACAGGTGACAGGCCTCCAGAAACTTCTTCAACGTGAGTGTTTCCCATGGGCTGCAGTTCTTCACAAACTGCTCCAGCATGGGACCCTCCCCATGGGATGCAGTCCTTCAAGTACAGATGGCTTCAGTCCAGGGTCACAAGTCCTGTCAGCAAACCTGCTCCAGTGTGGACTCCTCTCTCCATGGCTCCACAACTGCCGAAAGCCTGCTCCAGTGTAGGTTTCCCACAGGGTCACAGCTTCCTTTGGGCTTCTGCCTGCTCCAGTTGGGGGTTCTCCATGGCCTGCAGGTGAACATCTGCTTCACCATGAATCTCAATGAGCTGCAGAGCAACTGACTGCCTCACTGTGGTCTTCTCCAAGTGAGGCAGGGTTCAGGTGAATCTCAGCTCCAGTGCTGAGCACCTCCTTCCCCTCCTTCTTCACGTGCCTTGGTATATGCACAGATGCTTCTTTCACGTATTCTCCCTCCTCTATCTCTGTTGCATTTTTTGCCCTCTCTTCTTAATCATGTTATCCCAGAGGCACTGGGCTCAGCCTTGGCCAGCAGTGGGGCTGTCTTGGATTTTTCTGGCATTGGCTCTGTCAGACACGGGCAGCTTTTAGTGCTTCTCGCAGAAGTCACCTCTGTTTTCGCTCTCACTACCAAAACGTTGCCACGCAAACCCAATGCAGTATGTTATGTTTTTCATTACGTATGAATGTTGCGCTAGGTTTTGGAAATAAGAGACAAAAGATAAATGTCGCAGAAATTCGGGATGAAAAGACCCGGGATTGAAAATATGTATTATTGAAGCTGAAGCATAAGAATAAAAACCCTTGCAGCTCCACTAGCATGTCTGTGGGCAAATATGTGTTGCCATGTCTGTTGCCAAAACCAAGTATTTTTCCAATTTATTAGAAAATACCCTTCTGCAGAAAAAGTGTGTGAATCATGTATCTGACTGAAACACTCTTCCTATTAAATGATCCTGTACTCAGCTAGCACAGATTAACATTTAGGCTTTGAAATAGTTTTGTTGTTTTCCTATCTGATGAACTAGACTGTAGATGCTGTGGATATGTTGAACCAACAGGCTGTTTCCAGACTGTTTGGATTGCAGGGTTGTCTGTAAGGAAAAAGAGCCCTTTGTAGGATGTGCTTGTTTTGTTTAGAAAATTGTGTAACAGGAGTGAAGAATGACAAGTGCCACTTTGTGTAACCGTGCGTAAGGCATGGGAGATGGCATGCAGGGAAGACTGAAGCTTTGCATCTAACGCTTTCTAAGTGGTGACTGGTGTAAAATGTGTATTAAGTGTCAGTGGATTCCTGCATGTTTGAAATGGTTAGGTTTATAAAGTCTGTGTGAGTTCCAAATGACAATAAAAACAACATGATATTATGGCCGGTTTTCATGTGTTGAAATTGTATCTCGGCCTGGCAGAATTGGTCATCATACAAGGACACAGATTTTCCGTGTTTACTTTCCATAGGTCAGATTTCTTGTCAGGCCGAGTGCACAAAAGAAGGTGAAGATACAAACAATCCAATATTTGTGAAAGGGAATCATAGACCCTGTTAGCATATTCCCATGTGTCAGCGAGGACAGTGAATCCTCCTGTGAGTGTAAGTGAACGTGCTAGGACAGAGGAGAAAAGTCAGGGAGCAGATGCTCCTTGCAGTGTGTGTTTCCCATGGCAACCTGGCAAATTTCCCAGCAGAAATTTGCGTGTGAGTTAGTCATATTTTCGCATCACTTACTCGCGCCTGTGTTTTCAAGTATCCCCACAAAAGAGGAAATAGTAGAGACAACTGGGGAGGAGCGGAGCATGGATGATGGAGGTTGGTGGCACAGCCCCTGGCTAAGCTGTACAAACAGGGGTGGCATGGCCTCTCGCCATCGTTCAGTCATCTGAATGACTGAGCCACACTTGGAGTTTGCAGTTTGCACCTATGCCTGAAGGGACACAAGTCCTCTCTAGAGAACCTGATCTGTAAAATCTTGCTTAATACTCTTGTATTCCAGGTAGAATTTTAATTTTAATTATGTACTTTTCTTACCAATTAATTCTACTACACGTTGTGTTGTGTTTGTCTGCAGTCACGTATAGTGGTGCATGGAGACACACAAGCATCAAGAATTGTGGTAAGTAAAAAGATGTGGCCACGTGAACGTGGCAGTTCACAGTCTCTGCATGCGCAAGGCATCCCATAGTCTAGTCAGGTCTAGCTGTAACTTGCATATTTACACACACCCTACTACTATCCCTGTTAATGTCCTCTCTGTCTTCATGTCCCATCCCTATCTCACCTAACCCTTTTATGGGGTATATATTTTTTCATGTTTTGGGGTTTGGACTCTATTTCTTTACTATTTTTATCTGTTTCTCCCCTATATCTCACTCATCCTTCTATTTTCCCTTTATTTTCTTTCTCTTTATCTTTCATTGTCAATTACCTTATTCTAGGCCCAATTCTTGACTTTGTTGACACCCTTATTTTATTGGAACCATATAGACAGTGAGTGAAGAAGGATGGATATCACTTTCACTTTCCAATGCCCAGTGCCAAAAGAATATCATGAAACTTAACTTTCTCTTCCTTCCCATGGTGTTCTCTCCGTGTTTCCTTACTTTTGTGTCATTGTCTTCCTTCCTGATTCAGCTGTGATCCTGTATTCTGGTGCTGAAGCTAAGAAATCCTACATGTAGAGACTTTAGGGAGTAGCAATGTCTACTGTCATTTACAGCACCCAATGGGATGAGAGAACTGAACAGATCTGAGGGGTCCTAGAGGAGAAAGAAGGAGGAGTATATGTATTTTGATCCTTCATCCAAAGTAAGGATGGTATCAAATGGACAAAAGCCTAAAATTACACATTCATTCTTAACCTGGATATTTCTTGACCTTTAAGGGTGTAATATATAGGAGAAAGAGAAGGCTTTTTGGTGAATTAGTTAATGCTCACTAGGTGAGAGCTGTATCTGTGCTTCATTCCTGCTTGTACTGCAGACCTGCTAAGAGTATTACATACTGCTAAGAAACAGCTGGTCCACAAGAGTATAACAGCTCCCTCATTCCTGATCTATCAAAAAAGAAAAAAATTCTCATTCACAGGTCAGGTGCATTTTTGATTTACAGATTACACATATGACCTGGCCCTATACAGTGGTTTTAGTTTCAGCCATGTTCCTGGCAGAGTCTGTCAGTATGCAGTTAATAGGAGAGACTGCCATTCTGTGAATTATTTACGTGCTGTCCAGTTTGTTTGTGTAAGTAGGGCAGACAAATTTTTTTGGATGAATTATCTGCTGGCTTGAGAATGGGCAGAGCAGAACAATTTAACTCTTTTTTGAGCTGGAGTTGTAGTTACCAAGATATCATGGATCTCATCATGGTTATGTGAAAATGATTTTTATTCACATGTGAAATTTAATCATAGAATCCTTTAGGGTGGAAGAGACCTCTAAGATCACTGAGTCGAATTGTTAAGCCAGCACAGCCAAGTCCACCACTAAACCATGTCTCTAGGTGCTACACCTACATGTCTTTTAAATCCCTCCAGGATGGTGATTCAACCACTTCCCTGGGCAGCCTGTTCTAATATTTGATAACCCTTTTACTGAAGACATTTTTCTTAATGATAGAACCATTTGGACATGGCATAGTCTTCATTTTCTGAAAGGAGCCAAGCTTGCCAAATGCAAACAAGTACTGTTTACTGTGATGTATTTGTTTTGTAAAAAATCCAAACCTTTATCTTGTGTTTGAATATTGGAAACTGTTCCTCATAATTATGGATAGACTATAATTGAAAAATCAGTTGTCTCACAGCTACAGCCCTCAGTCCCCTCCAACCTGATTCTTTGTCAACCTCATGGTTCTTTGAAACAGTTAGATGTTTATTGTTTCCAGCAAGAACAACTCATTTAATTCCCTGTTGCTATATTTGTTAGTCAATGCTCTGTAAAAAAAATAAAAGCAATATCTGATAGTTTTACATCACTGAATGACCAGTATTCCTGCATTCATAAACCTCACACAAACTGCCATCAGTAGAGAGGAATCAGGCTCCCCTTAGAACACAGCTTGCCTGCTTTTAGGTGGTACAGCTGCTTGCTTCACTAATTCATTGCAGTCGCTTATCTGCTGATATTTTCCCGAGCCAGTTGAGCATATTTTGGCATTCATATCCTTAAAGAGAGGTGGAAAGTTTCATTACAATGAACAAGCTGTGGGGCTTTATGTGTGACATTTTATGTGAAGCTTATTGGGTTTTCTGCACTTTTGCTAATGACCACAGACTTTCACATCTTAAATGTGTGAATTTTAGAATGGAGAGCACTTCTACTGACTATTTTAGTTTGTACATTTCAAGCCTTCGTCAGACCCTTCCTCAAAGGAGATCAGAAAGATTTTAGACTGTTAACACCTGCATTTTCAATCTCACTATTGAATCGGAATATTTGCAGAAAGCATGGAAACAATTTTATGTTAATGAAAGTAGAATTCAGAAGTGATCTCATCTAACAGCTTAGTCATTAAAGGTCACTGGAATAGCATATCACCAAAAAAACCCCAATCCCACCATAACCACAGAAAACCATTTGAGCTGAACTGTACTCTGGCTAGAAGCAAAAAAACCCCTCTGTGCACTGTTGAAACAATTAAATATAATTAATTGCAACCTGTTCAAGAATAAGAAATATTTAGATGATGGGAGAAGTGTTTGATTAATTTTAAGGGAATAATTCAGCCTAGAAAGCTAAAATAGTTATCCTGATGTCATACAACATTAAGGAACTAAGGTTTGGCTTTTCGGTTCCATGGACAAACACACAGCCTTCATTACCAGTCATTAAAAGGGCAGAAAAAAAGAGAATAATTTTGGTGTCCATTTCTCTTTTCTGAACAGACAGTCTCTTTGTTATATTAAAGGTGGCAATAGCTGTCCAGGAAAAAGAATAATTTTGTCTGTAATGTCAGTTATTTAAACTAGCTTCCTTCTAGTGGCAGGCATACATACAGTAATAGCAAACACAGAAAGAGAAATTGAAGTTCTTCTGGTGCTTACTCTTGCTTACAACCTTTTTCCTTTCCAAAGAACAAGCCTTACACATTGCCTTCAGGCAACTCTGAGATGTGACTCATTTGTAGTAGCAATAAGACTGTTTTAAATATCACTTTTTACTGATGTTTTTTTGTCACATGGTTGTAGGAATGCTGCAGAAGGTGGAATCTTGTCTAGCAGCCTCAAATGCAGAAAATAAAGCAGCAGTAGGAAGGTGAAATCTAAGATTGCTCTGACACAGATCTAGTAAAGGCAACAGCACTAGCAGGGTCCCCCTGGCTTAGGATGGCCTGAACATGCTTGGATGAAGGACCAGTGTTTCTGCAATGGATCCTGAGCTTAGAACAGTGGCAGGTAGTAAAGTGTTCTCTTTGCTGTCTGCTTTACTTCTACTACCGGTGGCAGCAGGCCTTGTTGTTGCATAATTTTTTTTTCTGTATTTAATATTTTGCAGAATGTGGCAGATAACATAATATAGAATTAGTCTCATAAATCTAGTAGGTCTGTACCTGTCCCAAAAAGGCTGCATAATTTTTGCCTAAGAAAATTACTGGATATAGATATAGATATAGATCTATAGATATATAGATATATCTGGGTAAGCTGAGGCAGGTGTGCATGGTTTCAGTTTGGACTTGTGGTGGGTATCAGTCTCTCATTTCCTGTTTAAATACAGCGCATTTCTGGTTCCCATGTTCTGAAGAGGATGCAAGAAAAAAAAAAATGCAGAAAAAGTCTTCAAAATTATTTGGTGGGCTGCAGGAAGTGTTTTAGAGCGAGAGATTTCTGAACCACAAGTTATTTAGCTTCCTTGATGAGTATGCATTAGGATGACTTGGTTACAGAGACTAAGACACTTAATGGAGAGAAAATACTGAGTGAGTAAAGGGATCTTTAGTCCAAAGACTTGAATTGCCTGTAGCTGGAAGCTGTGACCAGGAAACCATTCAGATAAGCAATGAAGCATACTTTTTTTTAAACAGAGGGTATGATCAACTGTTGGAATAAACCAGCAAGAAAACTAATGGATTCTTCATCTCTCAAAATCCTCAAGTGAAAAAATGAATGCCTTTCAAAGTTATGCTTAGTCACACACTAGTGAATTGGCTCAAAGTAACAGCAGCAAGTCACATTGTGTCCTGTTTTATACAGGAGGTCAAATTAGATGGTTATAGTCATTCTTTTTGGCTTACCAGTCTGCAAAATACTGCAACTGCCAAAAGCCTGCATTAAAAGAAAAGTAATGCTTTGAAGTTAAGCACTCCAAGGATAAAAATGGAAGAATTAAGGTTACTTTAGTAATCTTCACTATGATCCTCTGTGTATTTACATTATGATGCAGTCTTAACTGCTCAGTTGCTCAGATTACCAAAGCTCTAATCCTAAATTTCTAGAAATCAGGCTATTCTTTTCCTACTCCTTTTATGTGGGTCAGCCCTTAGAGAGGGGTGCAATGAACAAATAATTTTATAAAGGACTGGCAGAATGGAAAGCACTTTGAATCAATGTCAAGTTAATGAAACTACGTGGTCTTCAAGGAGAGAGGATACCCCATTAGGCCATCAAAATGCCTATTCTGAAAGGCAGCCCAGTAATGGAGAGGGCATGATCCTGCATATTAAGAACCAATATGCTGTTCATAAATGCAGATACAGGACATCGGTCACTGCCCAGTTGCAGAATACAATGGATTTTTGCAAGGACAATTTTCTTTCTCATATTTATGTGTGTTACCTGAGATGCATACAAACATCTTGAGGCTACCACAGGCCTGTTAGGAAAAGGAATGAAGCTGGGAAAAATTGCTGCCCAGCAATTTGCTTGAGCTCATTCTCCTCACAGTCAGTAGGAATATTGCCCCTCATTAGGGAAGTAGATGTGAACCCATAATTTATAATGCAATGCATAGATAAAACTGGCTTATTGACTAACATTGATTTTTGAACACATCACTTCATATGCAGAAAAAAAAATAACATTTGGATTGAGAAAAATGCATAAAGCTATGAAATTTTCTTTTAAATCTATTGAAAAATATCCCTCTCTAAGGGTCTGTAGTTTACAAAGAATTTAGGAAATAAATGTACCAAATTAAAGTAGTAGTGGAAGTGCATTTTTAGGGGAGAGGGGAAAGGCAGTTTTAGTTTATCATGTTGCCTGCCTTTGTCTCATAGGAGTCTCAAGAACATTAAAAAGTTGTGTGTTAGAGTATGGAAGAAAAACATAAGCCTGTGTAGAAATATGTATTTAAACCCTGATGGTGTGCACTAGCCAAGCTCTCACTCAGGACCGGACTCAACACCTGAACTCAATTGTTATTCAAATAGAGTTCAGGCCACCTCAACCTAAAGTGCTCATTAACCTCCTACAAACAGCTGTAGCTGCAGGGCGGGCACAAGCCCTATAAATCCAGCCCTGGGAAAAAGCCAAGAGGGGGTGGTTGGTTCTGTGATTCTCAGCTATGTGCTGCTGGAGCTCTGCTCTGAGAAATCATAATCCAAGACTCAGAAGACTGCGAGCTCTGGCACAAGTGGTGACCCCGACGTGATACTACCATGCAGTGTGACAACTGCCGTGGCAAAATTCCTGTGGTCCAACATACCCAAAGAGGTGAGGACTGCTGTGGTGGGAGGGAGTTGCAAGATGACTCCCTTTGAGGCCCTGGTCAAAAACACCCAGAGGGGTCTTCCAAGATCTATACCTGGGTGAGAACTGCCGCAGCGGGACTTCAGCAGTCAGTACCCGAAGAGGTGAGAACTGCGACAGCAAGACCGCAGTGGGGGGGAAGTCGTGAGATGGCTCCCTCGGAGCTCGGGGGGCCGAGAAGAGGCTCTCAGAAAAAGAGCTCCCGAATATCACCAGAAGAGGTGGAGACCAGGGGCTGGAGGGAAAAGAGTCTGTCAACAAAGAACAGGCTATATTTAAGGCCCTCCAGCATATCCTCTCAAAAGCTTTAAAAAAGAGCTAAATAAAAAACATCTGAAGAGGTGAGCAACCAGGGACTAAAAAAAAAAACCAAAAAGAAAAAACTAACTTAAAGGTCTTGAAAAGAAATGGAGTCAGAAAAAAATAATAATTTAATTGTTATTTATTAAAATATAGTTAAAAGAAGATTAAAAAATATATTAAATATAGTTTGACTAGTGTAAAAAGAAAAAGGGGGAATTGTAGTAATATGTATTTAAACCCTGATGGTGTGCACTAGCCAAACTCTCACTCAGGACCCGACTCAACACCTGAACTCAATTGTTATTCAAATAGAGTTCAGGCCACCTCAACCTAAAGTGCTCATTAACCTCCTACAAACAGCTGTAGCTGCAGGGCGGGCACAAGCCCTATAAATCTAGCCCTGGGAGGAGCCAAGGCTGGGGTGGTTGTTCCTGGTTGCTGTGTGTTGCTGGAGCTCTGCTCTGAGAAATCATAATCCAAGACTCAGGGGACTGCGAGCTCTGGCACAAGCCTGCATTTTGTTTGGTTTTGGTTTTGTTTTTTAGTGTGCTCCTCTATTTTTCAGGCCCTTTTCAAATGCCGTAGTGTTCAGAGATCACATCCACTAAAGTACCTAGAATGGCTCCCATTGATTTCCATAAGGGACACTGTCAAGCTGTGTTAAAGATAGCACTGAACACATCCTAGATCTCTTCAGTTGTAGTCAAGTTTTATTCTGATAAATCCAAAGCTATTACTGTAAATCATCAGTCTCATTTCTTGAGAGATGAAAAAAACCCTAGCTCTCCATTTAGTTTAATGAGAGTTTGGAAAAATGAAAATCCTGTATTAGAATCAGTATAAGTATTATTACTGCCTTGTCTGCTTTCTTAGGACTGGATTTTGCAAAAGCAGTGTTTAATTTATTACTTCTCTTTAATGTATTGAGGCTACTTGTATCCTCATGTGCTACATGGTGTGAACAATGTGGAATAAACACTATGATTATACCAAATCCTATTAGTTTTACTGTTTAAAACAAAAGCAATCCCCTGAAAGCTAGTCTGGATCTCCTTCCATGTTGTTCCTTTTTAGTATAAGCTTCATCTTTGTATCACTTGGCTAACTGTTTGCCCAAAAGAAAAGATATTCTGTTATTATTTTTGGACCTCATGATACTTCAGTATGAAGAGATGTTAACTGTTGGTTATGGGATTTGGTGGCTACAGAGAAACCTTTACTGATATGCAAGTATATAAACTGAAGATAAGAATGATTTTTATCATCTCAGAAACACCTGAAAAAGCTTTACATAAGATCAGAAATGAGTGTCAGTGAAGTGAAGACTGTAGGGAGGATAGCTGAGGGACAAGAGCTGCCAATCACTTACTTTGTACATACCAGCTATTTCCTTTTAAATAATCTCCTGAATATATACAAATTAGAGGCTCTGACTTTGAATCCAAAAACATATCCAGAAGGAAAAGGGGAATCTGTTAAGGATGATAGATTTCAACCATGATTGATACATCTTCTGTTGTGCAATCTTCAACAAATTGCCTTGCCACAGTTTTATGAATTGCTAAGAGATCTGAAGTTAAGTATATCAAAGCGATGATGTGCAGAAAATACTAACTTAACATCACTTAAGCAGCTCTTCCCTTTTCTCCTCCTTCCTCTGGCTACTCAGCATCTTGTAGAGGCTTGGAAGAGTTCTCGGTATTTGCTGGACTGCAAAAAAACATATGCAGCTATGAGCAAATAATATGTGGTGGCCAACAAAACACTTTCCTCCACTGTCAGTGTGGACCATAGTGACAGATACAACAGGTGCCCACAAGCAATAACATATACAATAGTTTAAGTTCTTCCCTCTTTGTGGAGACCTATTCATTTTGCCTTTATAGGGCTGCATCCTTTGTGTCAGTTTAGACAAGGAATTGCCAGAATAGAATATTCCAAGCAAAGAGACTAGGATTTGGAGATTTGTTGTCGTTGTTGTGTTTGGTTGATTGTTTTTTTGGTGTGGTTTGGGGTTTTTTTTGTTGTTGTCATTGGCTTTGTTTTGCTTTATTTAAAAGTCTGGTATTACCAGAGCATACTCCACCAATTCCTTTTTTTTCAACTAGTTTCCTGTGAAGTCTAGTGTCAAAAAACATAATAATGTGGCTCTCTGAAGCTCAGATCTGCCTGTGTTGCTATATTGACTTAAAACACAGCACTCTTCAGTGGCGTTTCAGGGCGCTCTAATAGCTGCAGGTTGGCTTTGCTACCATTGCAGAAGCTTGAAAATAACCCAAGACAGTGTAGCTTGTAATGCTTAACCTATGGCAAAATAATCTGCCTTTGACTTCTGAGATAATGGCTTAGATGCATTCAAATAATGTACAAGATCCCCAGGGATAATGTATGTCCTTAGGAAAGTGGGTAAACACAGTTAACAAAATAAGAAGTGTAATGACTACTGCATAAAAAAAGTATTGTGCAACAGGTATGGCAAACAGTTTAATTTGCAGTTTTCCTGCTGCAGCAAGAAGTTATAGCACTGATAAGTGCTTCTGGCTGAGGCAGGAAACCTATGGATTTTCCAGTCTGACGAGTGTGTATAAAAGGGGTTGGAAAATCAGAAAAAGTCCATGGGATGTAGCTACTGCATGCTAGAATGATAACCAGCTGTGGTGTGCCACTGCTCCTAGTGCAATGATGTACAGTTGGATTTGGTCTGAGAACAGCATTCATTGTTCAGCCACAGGATTGTCAAAATTTCTGCCAGAACAGGCTGTTCTTACCAGCTTGTTTGATCAAGATTCTTTCATCTGCTTGAGTGCCCAGTATGTGTGTGTGCGTTCTTCAAACTGATACACGAATTCAACTGCACACGGACTTTGCAGCCACAATAGGGGCTGTGCTTCAGTACTGTGTGAGTTGCAGGAAATACAGGAAACATAACTTGCAATAAATTACAGGCTTGTGTGAATTATTAGTCCCATGGAAATAAGTAGAAGTTACATTTGCCTGGTTTGAACAATTTATGTTTTATAACTACAGACTGTTAGAGTCTTTCTCACAGAGCACATATAAATATTTCCACAGCAGCTGTGACTGCCAAATTACTTGGAGCAAGTGAACATTGCTCAGTCTCAGTATGAAGAGATTAATAACAATCATGTCTTATGCTCATCCCAAACATTACTCATTCTGCTTTACCTCATGCATACTTTGGACCTAAATGCCCAATGACATCTCAGCCAAAGCTGAATGATACAGCTACAGCCTGTGATGGTAGTACAAGAAGCCTTTCAGCTTGAAATGTGCTATGACTTTAAAATAAGGTAGAGTTACATTAATCACTTGCAGCAGAATTTGCAAAATTACACTCTGATTATTTTATGCATTGTCAACTCAACTAATCTGCATTTACCATACAATCTGAATTTATTCACAGAATTCAAGGTGGATGGCTAAGCATTGATTTCTGCTATCTTTTGCAGTCTTCCTTCATGTTTTATTTTGACATGAAAGCAGTCAGATGGTCTCATAAATGTAGAAGAGAAACACATGCTGAAATAACGTCTTCTTGGAAAACCGTAGAGGAGTTTCACAACTAAGTCACCAATCATCCAACCTTGATACCAATGAACATACAGCAACTTCCCAAAAACTTTGTATAGATACCATAATAGTTGTGCCCAGTTCAGGAACGACTCTCACAGTCCCTTCATGGTCCCAGTATCTGTATGTAACATGACCCAAGTGAGGAAGGGATGGAGAGGATAGAGGAGAACAATTTTCATCATATTAATGTAATGGCTCTGCCTACTCTCTGCCAGGTAGGCCAATTAACAGAAAGTAATATTGCCAGTCTGGATCACCCTTTAATGGTGGGTGCCATGCAGGAGAGGTCAACGGAAAGCCTATAGAGTGCTTTAAAATAAATTCTGTCCTTTCACAGACTTTCCCATCTCAATTATTATCACTCCTTAAGTCAAATGCAATTAGCCATTGTGGATGTTCCTAACCTGTTGAGGGGACATGTGTGCAAATAAAGCAGGTGTGTGGTACACTGTTATTGCATATTGATTCTCATTCTCTGAGCTTATCATAGTCAAAACAATTTTCCACATGCTGGCCAGTGCTGTTCATAATAGTACCACTCACTGAAATGATAATTGGGTTTATTTGTGCACAGTTTAAGATAGAGATCCTTTGTAACTGCAGCATTTTCCAGACTTTCTCTTGTCTTAATAAGGTATATTGTTATTAATAGAAGTAAAGCCAAGTTCTTTTTGTCAGCCTTAGGTGCATGCAATAACATGTTTTCACAGCTGTTAAAATGACAAGAAGAAAGTTTCCATACACATTTAAGCAAATCAAAGTGCTAGAATAACTTGTGCTTCAAATACATGCATATGAGAGATTGTAGCTGTTTCTTCTGACTTAAATCATGACACCATTCTGCAAATTTCTCCTATCAGTGCCTGTGAGACCAGTCCCAGCATGTACTTGAAATTTCTTAGGCCATACAATTGGTACCTTAACAGTACAAGCCCTGATTTCAGAGATGTCTTTCAAACAGACTGGAATACAGCAGGAGTGAGAGTGAAATGACAGCAGCTATAAACTTCACCTCTTATGTTGACATAGGTTCTGTAGACGTCATTCACTTCAGCAGCAGAAGCCCCTCTATTTAGGTATATGACAGCCTCAAAAGATTCCAGAAACCATCATTTCGCTTTTAACCCATGCGGTGCCTTTGGCACTTGGGATGGCAAATGCTTCTCAGGAGATATTGTACCACATATAATCTGCACTTAGCTGTGTTATAACTCTGTCCAAAGCCAAATTTAGAGGAAAAGAGCAGAGAGTATTTTGTTTGTTTTAAGATCGCCAAATAGAAGTGCCATGCAATTCTCAGGGTTTCTCACCTGCTAACGTAATTGACATCTTGTTTCAGAATAACCTGAGATAGCCTTTGTTAGCCCTCTAGCTCGAAAAGTTCAGGCGTATCTGCACATTAAAAAGAAAAGAAAAAGTGAATTTATTAGCTTAAGACCATACAGCTTGGTAAGTTAATCACAGAATATTAGAATCATGGAATATCTTGAGTTGGAAGGGATGCACAGACATAATTGAGTCCAACACCTGGCTCTGCACAGGACACCCCAAAATCACACCATGTGCCTGAGAGCATTGTCCAAATGCTTCTTGAACTCTGTCAGGCTTGGTGCTGTGACCACTTCCCTGGGGATCTATTCCAGTGCTCAAACACCCTCCCAGTGAAGAAGCTGTGCCTCTGCTTCCGCTTGTGAGATGTTGTAGACTGCAATGAGGTCTCCTGTCAGTCTCCTCTTCTCCAGACTGAACAAACCAAGTGACTTCAGCCGCTCCTAATAAGGCTTCCCCTCCATATCCTTCACCAGTTTCATGCCCCTCCTTTGGATGCTCCCTGATAGCTTTGTGTCTTTTTCATATTGTGGTGCCCAAGACTGTGTGTGATACTCAAGAAGAGGCTGCTAATGATCACAATATTTAAGTATTTCATGCACAGCACGAGTCAGAGCATCTGTTAGAGCTTTGGATCGATATGTTGTCTATTAGCCTACTGCACTAAGTGCTAACAGTACTATGTATGTTTGCATGTTTCACTGTGACAGTTAAAGACCCACAGGATTATGTATTATCAATACAGAGGCTAAATATGTCATAACAGCCTCAGGCATTGCAGGCTGCTTTGATTCAGCAATATTCTGTTGCAGTCCTCTAACACGCTGTTAAAACTTTTTTGCTTGCTTGTTTTGCAGGAGCAATTTAACCATGAATTCTGCTCAGCTAATTACTTTGCTTTTCCTGGACATACGATATGTTCCTTACAGGAGTTTCACATAAGCAGTAACTCAAGTAAAACTTGGATGCCTTTTCCCTCTCATAAGATCACTAGTTCAGAAAGATCAGAGAGAGGATGCGACAGCTTTTACTTTCCAATCTTCTTATTTTCAAATACTCTCACCCTCTCTGACTTTCACAGTGCTTGATCTCACCTGACCCTTCTCTTATTATCTCCTGGATTCCTGGTATGTGGACCCTATAGAGCACTGTCTTTAATTTTGACTTACTGTTCTCTGTTGAATGTCTTTCTCCTCTTCTCAAGGCCCCTCATGCTCAGATGTCAGTGACCTCCTTGTTGATGGGTGACTATAACTGCCCATTTCCTCATCCTTATAAGCTTATCTAAAAACACCCCACAATGATGATTATCGAGTTTGTGTCTTCCCTGAATAAAACTCTCTGTGATCTTTGTCTCCATTCCACCTTGGTACAGTTCAGTTTCTTGTCTCATTGGCCCCCACAATCATGTCCTGTCACTAGTCCAGCCATCAAAACCTGCATCTTAATTTCTCTGAGTTTACCTTAGGTTTTCTCTCAGTCATTGTGGGACTATATTGAGTTTGTTCTGGAAATTCTCTATGAACACGAATAAAGTATTTCTGCTGTTCTGCCTAAAAATTCCCCTTTCAAAACTCTTCATAGTAGACAAGCCATGTGCAATGGGATCCTTTATCCCACACATCCCTTTCTATTCACCCAGGTGTCTTCACCCAGTCCTCTCTTGCATTGCCTGTAAGCTGTTTGGTGGAAGAATCCACATTCTTGTTCTGCATGTGTATCTTGCAAAATGAAGCCCTGGACCATGACTGGGTGTTCAAGAAGTATAGTAAAACAAACCATATACTATACTGATGGTGAACTTAATTGTTAGTACTTCCTCTCTTTTTGCAGTGTGCCAGTGTGAAATAAGTCAGCAAACTGTGGCAGAGATACAATTTGTGTTCAATACACTGGCTTATACTTAGAGGCATGGTCAGGAGCTTCTAGATTGTGTATTTACAGTTCCACAGGGAAGAAAAAATATTAACAAAGTTAAAGCATATTTGCCTCATGAATTACCTTCACATGGTGAAATAAACTTCACCAGTTCAGGCCCTCAAAGATCTGTGGTGTTCATAGGCCTTGGTTTTCATTGCTGTAATTATGAGGCTGCTCTGATATTGTATTTCTAGTGATTTGCTTTGGGCTACTGCCAGATATTGGGTGGAAAAATCCTGTTTAAAGGAATATTGTTCTTCTGAAGTAAAATTCTGAGGCAAGATCATACTTCAAAGAAATACTACACAAACAGTTTCCTGAAACATTTGGAGACATATGGTTTTAAAGGGCAAGCGGGCTTCAAGAGATAGTTGCAGTTCCTGCTAACAGTGGAATGTATACATTCTGTATAAAGTTTACTAAAACCCCAAAAGGTTGTATCTAGAAATGGGAAGACATTGCAGAGTTCTGTTTGCCACCCAAACAAAACTTGCCACAGCAGAATTCCTTTTTGTTTTCTCATCTGGCTTCAAGTCAGACTCCAACTCTTTTAATAACAAAAGTAACATGTCTAACAAGTACTGTTCACAAGTATGGTTCTCAGGGTGCAAACATATAGTAAATTTTCAGTTCCAAATTACTTCTCCTGCTTTCAGTACAACCTGGTAAATCTGCTATACATCTGTTGTTTGCTATAGCTTTCTTTTAGGGTTACATCCTTCAGACCCATCTGTTTGGGTTATTTAAACTCCTAGACCTCAGGGTATACAGACCTTCTTTTCCACATTAAATCTCCTTTTAGAGACAAATATTTATGTTTACCTGTGTGATATAGGCAGATGCTTTATTTCCTTCTAGGTCTGTCACAACTGTTTCCCTATCTGGCACTGTAGAAAGGAATATGCCCTCTAGAAAGGAATATGGATTCTTTAATATCCACATTATACATTTCCATGTCTCGGGAGAGACATCTCCTAGTGAAATTTCCTCTCATATGTTTGAAGCTGTGCCTTCCCACTGCCACTGCCATGCCTAATTCATTTGTACTTGTATTGGAACAAAGACACAGAAAATAATATCGAATCAAAATGACAGGTTTTCCTGTCTTTTGCTAAGGCTGATCTGAGAACTACCTGATAATTTTATTTCAAACATAAAGAGAAACAAGAAGTAAAGGAATTGCTGTTAATGTTCTGGTTGTCCTACCACCTGCAAAAGCAAGGTCTTGACAAGCCATGCTGATGACCAGCATAACATACAAAATGGACATGTGGAGGAATCTATCTCTGAATGACAGCAAATCGCTGTTGTGAAGTGGATGGGCGTGTCTTTCCCAGTGAAGCAAAAATACAAACTGTCTGAGGAAAGATACTGACCTTCTTTTCACCTTTGCTGTGCTGGAGCTGGGCACGTTTCTCCCTGTTGAAGTCATCTTCATGTGAATTTGAGAGGGGTGTCTGTTTCTGCACATCAAATGACTGAGCTCCATCTAAAAGAAGTTCCTATTAAGGATATTGAAGGAAATATTCAACTTATTCTTCATCAGCCATGAGTTTTATTACACCTTAGTATTTGCAATAGGATATATTGAATACAGACAATTGTTTTCTGATGGCAATAATACTAACACACTCTGCATTTGTGAAGTTCTGCTCATCAGCCATAGCAGCAGGGTATAGAGAACTATGAATTTGTATGGAATTTGCAAGGAGTTGATAAATGGGTATAGACATATTGAACCTATCATTTGATAAAAATAAAAGTAGAAAATAGCAGAGGAGGGCGTTACATTTTATAGGTTTCAGCTTCTCTTTAGGTAGCTATTTTATGCACTTCTGTTCTACTAGCAGAAATAATAATGCTCAGTCATATCCAAAAAAGGGACTGGGACCCAATACATGGGTGTTTATAGTGTGGAAAGATCCTAGCCCTGACTGCCATCATAGCAGGCTCTGAGCAGGCCACAGGGATTGGCTGACAAGCAAGTAGGCATGAGGGAAGATTCCCTGCCACCTTGCATGGACATGGATACCTGTGAAAATTTCTGTCATCAAGGTAGTAGGGATATTGCACTTGTAGGTTGAATCCAGAAGACTGGTAAGGTCAGATCTTCAGGCCTTGTGACTTGTGTCACTGTCTTCTTTTACCAGGAAGATGACAGTAAAGCTCAACATGAAGTGTTGAGCTGCGACTTCATCCCAGAGGGAAATAACTGAGATGAAGCTGAAAGCTTTTTGAGGAGAAGGATGATGGTGGGTGATGAGAGGCAAGGGGCCCATAGTGCATAACAGTGAGAAACGCTGCAGAACACCTGGGAGGGATACAGAAAGAAGAAGCAGAACAAGGAGAGACAGGTTTCTCCCCTATGCAGTTCTAGATTAGTTAAAGTGTAATTGGGCAGGAAAGGCTGGTGAGGAAACTGCTGAAAACCAGCTAGAAAAGACAACATTGGGTCCAAAAGACACCATCAGATCCAATGCTCTCAAATACCACATCTTCTGAGGACAAAGGCTTGCCCTGTCAGAAGAAAAGCCTGCATGGGGTTATCACTTCTATCCATCAGTGTATTCCCAAGAGAATCAAGAGAGAAATTCTGCTGTCTTTGTTTATTTTTTCTTCCTCTGGGAGAGAAATGGATGCAGAGACATCTATATTAGCAGGTCTTAGATATTACTGTTGTCTCAAAAGATCATTATTTTTTCTCTCCAGCAGCAAAAAAGTGCCAGAGATGGGTGAATTTTAATTGCTGGTGCCAACACAGTGTGCATCAATTTCAACAAAAGCTTTACCAATTGACTTGTAACAAATCTATTTGCCAGAGTAGCTGAGCACGCAAGTCTTCTTTGACCAAACCGATAATTTAAGGTGAACATCATTATCAAATTATGTACAGCTGAAATCAGATCACTTGGGAGTCTCAGCAATAGCTGCTTTGCATAATTTCATGTAGGTACAGAGATATTACTGGTTTAGTGTTGAAATACTTCAAGCTTGTTCACACAATTTGTAGTTTCATGCCTGTTTATAAAGGGGGAAATACAAATGCAAATATCACTGCATAATGAAATCCCTTGAAATTTTTGCTCACGACTGAGCCATCAGCAGTATCCTCATCAGCAACTGGAGCTGTGCAGGCATTGGGTATTGACTCTTTTCCCTGGTTTCTCCCTGGCACACATAAAAAATATCACCAAATAACAAGACAGCTGTTGGTATCTAAAGCCATGATTAGAGATATGGTTTAGTAGTGTATACACTGAAGACATGCTGTGGAAGTTAGCAACATTATGGGGATCGCCTTTTCTATTCTTATCTCTGTTCATCAAGATTTTAAAATAGCAGCAGGTAAAGGTGAAATACGCCTGTTTCAGAAGGTGGATGGATATTAGTCCATCACTATTTTTACTCCTTTTGGAGACAGCAATGCTAGTGATTTATGACTGCAATGAACACTAGGAGTGCATTTTACAGGATACATGTTAACAAAAGAGATATGTTGTCTTGCATACCTGAACTTTTTGTTACACCTGCAGTACATTTTGTCTGACTTATTTTTTTACCAAGCGCCATTTAGACAAACAGGCTGTGTTCCCTCTACAGAAGTCCTGCAGTAGCACTCTCTGCCCTACCTCATTTTCCTAAATAAAAAACCCCAAGATTTTCACAAAACCCACGTAGCTGTTGGTTGTTCTGTGTCACCATGTGCTGCAACACTACTCCCTTATTTTCCTTACATATATCTGGAGGTTTTCTTTTTCCCACATGGCAGTTCTCTTATAAGCAGCCACAAGATTTTTCTTCCCCTCTGCCACCATTGTTTTTGCCTTAAAGAAGTACAAAATGAGTGCTGCAGATACAGCACAGAGTTTGACATGACAGCAAAGTTTTTTACTGAGACTTAGGCATAATATGCAGCTTTCTTGATCCTGAACTATTACCAACTACCTTGTCTTTCAGTCACATCATCTTCCTCAGGCTCAAAAATAAGTTCCATCATACATAGTGATGGAATTTATTTTGCCACCATTACACGTCAATAATACCGATGTTTTTGATGGAATTTTGTTAAGGCTGTTGGTTGGATCTTTTCATATCACTGTGAAAGGCAGGTTTTTAGTTTTAGTTTTAGTTAGGTCAAATTAGTTTTCCTATGACAAAAAAACCAAAAACTTGTTCCAAATCACTAGAGCAATGGGGTTTGGCCTGCCACAGCACCAGGTGGCTTCCTTGACACTACAGGGTTAATTGTCAATAGGAGATTAACATACTTCACTGGAGAAACTGGAATCAGCTTCCCACATTGTACATCCATTTCTGGAAAAACAAGGACATATAATGATAAAATTTGGGTAGGGAGCCAACTGGGCCTACTGTTGTTGCAACATCCATTAGCTTTAATTGCTGGGGTGATTGACATACTTGACAACACAGATGGAACATGCAGGGTGCCAGCCAAGGTTTCTGTCACCCACAAGGCTATGGCAGAGCTTGTGCTTTGCCTGCCTCTCTTATGCTATGTCATCCTCCTCCTGCAGCATTAAATGCACTGAAGGAGAGCTTAGTAGCATGACTGAATAAATACTGTTGATGCACCATTTCAGTACAAACGCGCTAACGTGCGTAATCAGTGAGTTGATGCCTGACTTGGTCAGCCTGTGTCACAGCAGCCTGCCTCATGGATCATAACGTTTCACTGTATTCCTAAGGTTTATGTAAGGGTCATGTGTACTAGAATGGGAGGAGACAGTCCCATTCCTCAGCCCTTGCTCTGAGCAGATCAGGTGGAAACCAGCTCCAGTTCAGAGACTACAATACTGGGCCACAGTGAAGATGCCCCTTTGGTCATGGGCATTTTTATCAGTGGAAATAAAACTGGCTGTTTATTCCAGAACAGTTTAGGTGTCGACATAGCAATGATGTTACCTCTTTATTCTCATGCACTAACAAATACCACATTTCTTGGGAGTGTCTCCATTTTACCTTCACACAGAAGTCCTAATGTGGTAACACAAATGACAGAGCTGTTTCCACTAAACAGTGCTGCAGCTGTAAATATACACAAATTGCTTGAAGAGAAGCAATACTAATGTTACTTTCAAGAAGGTTGACAGAAATATGAGCTGGCTGAATCTACATTCCTGGGGAAGATCACAGCAAGGTAGTGTAAAGGAATATTGGATGCACACCATGAGCTCCAAAGATGTCCACAGAAAAGTGGAGTGAAAGAAGTAGGGCCTTTGCTAAAAGAGTGGATAGAGAGTCAGAAGGACTTAAGGGAGCACAGAGAGGAGTACAGGATTGACACAGAGAAGCGGGGTATGTGTCTACAGAGAGGGCAAGTCATTGAGGACAACAGAAAAGCACTGGTTTTGAGACTGAGCCTGGAGAAGAGCTGCTGTGCTATCTCTTGTGGGGGAAAACAGGCTGGCCTCCAGAGTGGGACAGAGCAGCTCTAGATAATGTCGGCAACATGATCCTAGATGTGAAATTGAGACATGGTGGGGACCGGATCAGACATTTCTACCATTTGAGGAACTAAAAATTTAGGAAATAAAGCTATTGTGAAGAGAAAGATCCCTTGGGATGCAATTGTGAGGATGTGTTGAGGGTGTCAGGAGTTGAAGTAGAAAAAATACCTCTACCTCTGTGAAAAGGGCAAGCTGAGAATGAAGAGGAAGTAGAGAGGCTGGTAATAGTCATTCTGCTTGTTAATTCTGCATCTTAATTGTGCTCTCCTTGGAAGGTATGGACAGGAGCCCATGCAGAAAGAAGTAGAAGCAACAGGCAGCAGATAGATAGATTATCTGCTTGGGGGTATTAATTTAAATAGGAGAGTGTAGTTTAATATTATTGGAGAAAAGAATGTTTATTGTACTGAAGGCAAACTATCTACAGCATTTCCATCATGCACACTTTTCAGTGACGGGTCAGAAAGAGGAGCAGAGAAAGCAGGGATGGGGTTTCAAAGGTCTGAAAGCAGATGACAACTCATCAAAGCTAATGGACCAGAAAACATGAAAGGTCCAAGCGTCAATGTGAGAGAAAATGGGCAAATGCTGAAAGAGATCAGATGAAGGCTGAAGAGGGTGAAAATGGCTATAAAAAATTATCAAAGAGAGTACTGCTTGATAAAATCACTCATGGGAAAGACCCCAGTGATGAGAAGAATGAACCAAGACTGAAATTTGTTGAGAGTTACGAAAGCAGAGAAATAGGCACTTAAGGGTTGGATGTATCATCATTGAAGTTGAAGTGGTTACGGATGAGTGGGGAAGACTGCAGGACAGAGAATTAGCGGGACTTTAAAGAAGGTTGATAGGCGTGATAAGATGTAACAGCAAAATGAATAGAAAGAGAAGCAACAGATGCAGTCTGCTCAAAAGCTGAGAGGAAAGCTGGAAGGAGAGAAGATGCAGAGAGAAACCTGAAAGATCAAACACAGATGGGTTAAATTGGAAAATATGAAAGCAAGCAAGAAGGGACAAAAAGAATTTAAAATAACTGGGAAGTGGTGGGATAACTATTACAGACTGTCCTCCCAGAGTCTGCAGAAGTCTCCTCATCACAAGAACCACATCACACAGGTATTCAAGACAGTCCTTTATTTCTGTGATATCAGGCCACATGTTGCAGTATTTTCATGGTGTTCCCTTTTATAGAATGATACCACAAAAAGTATCTGTACTGACATCTCATCTGTTTGCAGGAAAAAAATCTTGTCACATGTCAATCACCACATGGCATTTTGAATGGAAAGAAACAAACCAAAATAAAAATCCATTGTTTAATGAATATTCAAGGATGATTTCATCAAAATACTCTTAGAACAAATAATGTTCTGCGGAAATGTGTGTGTTAGTCCAGTAACTTAGGATTTAGGAGGTCTAAAGATGAGCAGTTAAACTGTCACCACCTCTGTGACTATATAAAATGATTCACATCTAAGTTGTGTATTGATTGGACATTGAACTATAGGAATATAAATGCCTTTAGAAGCCTTCATATGCCAAATCCATCAATTGTGCGGCCAGAAAACCAACATGTCTGAGAAACAGCCTCCTAAATCCACTGAGAAAGGACATCTGGGCTAGTAACACTCTTGATTTAAGGAAACATCGTATTAGCTGGACTGTTCCTACTGGAAAAGGCTTTGAAGGTTCTTAATTATTTGCTTTGTATACTTAGATATATTGCTTTTTTTTTCTTTGCATTGTTGTACAATTTATGATACACCCTTCCCTGAGCCCTTTAATGTGCTTCGTCTAATCTTGTGTCTTTTACACCACAGCCACCCAGGATTATCCACCAAGAAACACATGCCCAGTACCTTACACGTGCACTGTAAGGCAAGGCTTGTGTGGAAACACACCCTCTGGGTTGTAATTCAGGCAGCTCCAAAGCTGCTCATGTTCTGGGATCTGCTTTTTTGCAGTCCCTATTAGTTGACATTGCCCAAGCTTTGGTTGTGCACAGAAGTCAAGAGTCATGGTACACCTCACCACAGCAGACAGCAAAGATACTTCTAAAAAATAGAAAAGAAACTTCTAGTAAACTCTGGACAAAAAAGAAACCAAACACCCCATCCAAGAAAAAAAGGTCCTTATTTTAATTTTTGTACTGAAGAAAGTAGAGTTGGTAGACTGTAGAGATAAAAATCTACTGTATTTAAAAATGAAAAAAAAAATAGTGTCAGAACTCTTTCTCATTTTTCTTTTCCCCTTTATGTGACTTTAGTCATGCTCAAAGACAGGCCATTAATACTACTTACAGTGAGTGATGGTCATTTCAGCTGCACGGGTGAGGTCACTGATTTATGGAGGTTATAGCTGAATTTGGGAACATGAGATGATGGAAGAAAGTTGACTGACTTTTTTCATGTAATTTGAGCATACTGGTTTCCCTTTAAATGAGGATTTTTGAAACTCTGCTCCAGGAGTCTTTACCGGAAGCATTAGTTCTAGCTGAGGAGCAGGACTGATGTTGAATAGGAGTCAGAAAAAAAGGGGTGGAGGTGGAAACAAATGGCATAAACCAGAGTAATGTACAGTCTGAACAGGGGCTAACAGTATTCCAAGGTAAAGGAATAATCTGGTTACAGTTAGTGAATACAGAAGCTTGTGGAAAATATTTTTATATGAAAACTAACAACAATATGCCCCACTGTTTATTTATACGTAAATCCTTGAGATGGAAATAAAAGATGCATAAGTAATAACAGTTTTTTTAAGTATGACCGAGTTTTTATAAGGAAGGCTGGTATTTTGTGTTGCTCTGAGGGATTGGACCAACCACGGACAGACTCTTTGCTGATGTGGCATAAAATCAGGGACAAAAGACACGGCAACCCACTATTTGCAGTGTAGGACTGACACAGCCTTTGGAATCGATAGATTTAAGAAAAGTGCTTAATTTTCCTTCTTTAAAAATAACATAAACAATGGAATAAGTGTTTCTCATAGCCATCCACTTGTCCACCCATAGTCTGTTCATAGTACCTCAAACCACCACCGTACCGTTGAATCTATATAGGACTGCAGGAGATCTCAGCATTGCCTCAGGCATGTCACAAACTTTTAATAACTAGGAAACATTATTAAAAATAATGATTTGATTCCTATTTCTGCAGAATCTCAACCATTATTGTTCCAATATAAAAAAGGGGAGTGCATTTCTTTATCTCATCCTTATTACCTGTGAAGAGGGAAGATATAAAAGTGAAGCTTGTAAACGGGCTTTCTGATCTTAACTGACAGAATTACTTTGGTGTAAGGCAAGAAACCTGCAGCAAGACTTGCCAGTGTGATTGCCAGACTGAAGCCTGGACTCAATGTCCAATTTATATGCCAAGAAGAACTATTTATGAGGAACTGTCATTTTAGCAGATACAAATTGTTGTACAGATGAAGCACATCATCTCACCAGCTGCCTGAATCTGCTCTGGGAAGAAATAAGGCTAAGCTGCTAAACACTTGCTTTGATCTAGTATATGGATTTAGAAGCTCATTAATTTTTTTTATAATTGCTTGAGCACAGAAACACCATTACTTGCCATTTGTGATGAGACAGCCTTAAAAAATTCAAGGGGGATAAATGTTAAGGGATTCCAAGCAGTCTTAAAAAATGTCAGCATGATGTATTCAGTCTTTCTGTATGTGTAATGGTCATGACTGGTGTGATCACTTGCTATGCCCGTTCCAGCCTGGTGTGCAAAGCCCTTACCACAGTGGTGCAGAGCAGCCAGTTCTTTCAGGATTGAAGCTGGGATTCAGGATTGAAGCTGTCTCCCTTGCTGGTGTCTGTGTTGGCAATGCTGCCCAAAAGTAATACACTATCTAATGGTTTGTTTTCTAGGCTGGTTTATGTCAAGAAGCCAGACAAAGACCAACAATAAATGAGAAGAGACAGAGACAAAAGGTGGTTGGTAGAAACAGGCAGGTGCTCTTTATTTCATGTGGCACAGCATTAGGCAGACAACCCAAGAAACAGTTTCTAACAAAAACCAAAGCTATCACTTCCAGGAACCATCCCCCAAACAAGGGTCTACTACCAACAGCGGCACTGAGATGTCCTTGCCTGTCCACTCTCATCTCCTCATAGTTTATATGCGCTTAGGCTGTATCTTAGTGGTGAGTGTCCTTTCCAAGGAGACTAACTTCTTACAATACAATATCTTTAGACAGTGTACATACTGTGCAGGATCACCAGAGTACAATCTCCTCAAGCCATGCTAAAATATAATGCTAACTCTGGAGAGAAGGCTGTGCGATCGCCTCATGTCTCTCTGAGGTAATACAATGCTGTTTCTTAGCTGACAACATGAGGGGCACCTGAGGGAGGATCAATATGGCTTCAGAGTCTATTTTTAAACTCCTGATGCAGTAGCGAGGACCTGGTGTGCCATCGGCCAAGACAGGGTGAGGACCTCCTCCACGCCCGGCTGCCGCTGGGCACCAGCAGCACCGGACAGCTGAGCCTACTGTCACTCAGGGGGATGAGAACAGAGATGGTCTTGGACTAGCAGGTGGAGGAGAGGGCCATCAAAGATCACAACAGACCGTCAGCTTTGTGTCGGTCGTTAGGCGAGAGGTAACAATGACGGCGGTGCGGGGAGGGGTTACATCGTTAGCACTCTGGATTTAAAGGCATGAAGAATGGCTGGTGGAAGGAAGACGTTTTGGAGACTAAGGGCAAAGCTTTAAAAGCCTTGGGATATTACTTTTAATTATTATCTACAGGTTATTCTCTCTATATATACTATTTTTCTTTCTAAATTATGAAAATAAACATTTATTAACAAGTCACTGGGTCAAATCCTGCTCTCCACTGAAGGCAAATCCATTGACTTCAATGGGAGGGAGCCCCGTGTAAACAAAGAAGGGCAAATTTGGCCCTTTATGTCCTGAAAAGTCTGCTTGTACCCATTGTCTTTCAATCCTGCAAGGAAATACAGATTGAAGGGTGAACTAATTGTTACAAATTTTTCTTAAACTATCAGGGGAGTGTCAGTGAGATGTGGCAAAGGAGCAAAAAAAAAAAAAAAAAAGAGGAACCAATAATTAATACTGTTTTAAAGAGAATTTTATCCATGTTTCAGAGCAAAAATACAGAAAGAGAGTGGATCTGGATCAAGCGCTACTGACCTTTACTTTCTAAGCAACGACAAAATTCTTCATTTAGCTTCGGTGAAATGTTACACAACCAGAGAAAACAGAAGGAACCAAACAGTCCTTTTCCTTTGCAAACATCATATGCCCAAAGGTGAACATCGTCATCCCTTTGGATTCTCCGCTAACTCCCACTGTCTGCACAGTGCAGTGTCAGCCGCTGAAGACAAAACTCATCTACTGTGCACATGAGTAAAACCTGTGGTGTCTTACAAACGTAACGTTTTGAATATTAAAAACCACTAGGTGCTTTTAGACACAGAACAATACAATTTCAGATGCATTTACCACTTTTATTTCACTATGCAGAAACATACATTCACCATGTGTTGTGATGTAGCTGACAGTGTAATGGATGCTATCCCTTCTGTGGGTATTAGAGCTGAACACTAACGAGTTTTCAGTGGACGTTCTGTACAGGTTAAGGCTTGACTCAGAACTAGATAGTAAATGCTGACCAGATTCTCAAAACGGATTTTTTTTTTTTTCCTCTGAGAACAAAAGGGAAATCAATAGAAAACCATCACGGTTATTTCAGATTAATAATTTTCTAAAGCTGCAAACTAAGTAAAATACAGATTTTTTTCTTTTTCTCCAAAATAACTACATATAATTTACAAGGTTAGGATCTGTGAAGGGTGACTGGAAGCTGACTCTGAACAATGCTGACAAAAATCATTAAAGTTAATATACTAAAATCATTACTACCTCATAAGGTATTCAGTCAGGTATACAAAGCACACTTTGTAAGCATTTAAATGTTTTGATAAGAGTAAAGATTCATCATCGTTTATCGGGCAGTAATAAAACCAGATGAAACAAATATAAGATTCAAGTTGTTTACTGAATAAACTGTGTTATTGGCACATCTAATGTGTGGTAAAACATTATACACAGTACCTATACAGCTTCTAGCATTTTGGGGGTAATCTTCATTTACAATATCCGTAAACAAAAGGCTTGCCACCTAACAAATTTTAATTTGTTTATACTTTCAGAAACTGTGAAAGGCATGAACTGTTTATGTGTTACATGAGATCACTGTTTATATTGTTTATGAACGTGCAGGTAAAGCTGAAAACTTAGACATTTTAAGAAAATTAAAAATGCTGCTTTTCTGTAATTTTATTGTTGCTTCATGCAATATTGTTTAACTGCTGCTGATTCAGATTGCTTTCTATGGGAAGGTATCTCTGCCAGTTTCTTTATTAACGGTCAAGATCAATTCTTCTGTAGTGAAATTTTCCATAGACAGATACAAGTCAGTCAGGTTGGAACTGAGACTCCGTATAGGCTCTCGTATTCCTACTGGTATGCATGTCTGGATTCATATGCATTCTAGGTTATTCCTGCAGAAAAGAGAAGTGAGTTAATTATTCAAAGTAACCACTCTCTTGCAAAAGAGATTTTGTCAATTTGTTCGTATAAGAAAAGCTATTTGAAAATGGCATCATCCCAATATAAGCAACTTGGACCAAATCCAAAGTCCACTGATGCCAACGGAATGAATTAGTGACGTCAACAGACTTTTAAGCAAGGCACATTGAGCTGTCTCTGAAACAAGTAGCAGAATACCACAGGAATCACAGCTACTCACTCCTTAGTGACTGGTTCCATCTTCCAAATAAATAACTGACACTGAAATTCAGTTTTCTTTAGGGTCTGTATATCCAAAAGCAGGAGAGCCAAAGAGCTTCAAAAGGTGCTGTGCATTATACTCTGTTACTTACACCAAGTGCTAGGGAATACATATTGTTTTAACAATAAAATGCTGCCATCGATTCAACAAATCCGACAAGCAGCTTTATCTTCCTCTTCTGCATACATCATTCAAAGCAATTTGTGCAATGGTGCTGGCATTAAGAGCTTTTGCATAGCAGGTTAGTATGCATGACATGTTTCTGCACACAGAATAAATATAGGAATATTAAGACGTCTGTTTAGCCAGCCACTATTGGAGAGCATGCCTTTACTGAGAAAAAGCTTGACGCAAGGAAAGCTGCATTATCATCTCATCCTGATAAACAATGCTGCTTTAAAACATAAAATGTTCTTTCAAATACAAGAAAGCCAAGACACCCAAATACCGACAAACTAATTCACTGCGTTTAAAAGCAAGTTGGACCATACCTTTGCAAGTTGGGAATTAAAGCATAACTTGTAACATTTCTGCACAGGACATATAAAAAGCAGCTGTAGGTTTTCCCCTCGGCATTTTTAAACCAAAATGCACACCTTTAAGAACAAATTATTTTTGTTCTTAAATGACACAAAAGCAGACAACAGATTTTTTATGACTTCAGAAGTAGAAAATTAGACTATAACAAAGCATGGAAATGAGGACTTTTCAGAGAGCCAACGAAAGCAAATGAGTAGTTTCTCCAGCTGGCACTGTTTGATGAAGACAGATGTCTAGAGCCGAATGCGGTTTACTTCCAAATATCAGAACTGATAACCAGCAACTTGAAAATGCCAGTGAGAGAAAGTGAAGAGTTAAAGGTGAAATATGGTAGGAAAACAACATCTGCAACATGCCAGCCCAGTAAATGCCTAGGAAAATCATCTGGTCCTCTTACCTGTGGTCAATCCTCCCCATCTTCTGGTGTGATTTCTGTCTCTTTATGTACCACTACTTTGGTCACTGACATGTCAGGGTGCTGCTCTTTGGCTTCTTTAATTGCCTGAGCCAGCGCCTATCCCAAGGAAACCACAGAAGGGCAAAAACAAAAAGGAGGTGGAACATGCATGATCAGTAGCAAGGTGGAGAGATTCATGACATATTACACAATTTACAAATGAGGAATATGATTAAAATATGAAGTATACCATCACTGATTTAACTACTATTCCAGCTTAATTTAAGGCATGCCAGTATGAATAATATCTGTCAAAGCAATGTTTAGAAGTGTTCTCTTTGGCAGTCTTCAGGGTAGCCTGTTTAGCAGTTTGTAGATTTTACCTGATCATGATCAATATCTGCATCTCCTGTGATGACTATTCGTTTTTCAATTCTTGTCTCTGAGATGCCTCCTTTCACAGTCTAGATGGGAGGGACAAAAGCATGTCAGTAATTTACTTTAGAGTGCTGCTACTCATCCCCAGAATGATCAGTGCAGGAACCCTCTCGTGACTGGACTGAAACGGCCCAAACAGCTCGTGCAGAGAGGACAACCCTGGACTGCAAGTGAGCAGGTCTGGAGCTGGCCTGAGTGCTCTGAATGGACTAATGGCCTCAAGAGGTGCTTCCAACACAGGTAATTTTATGATTCTAGTTAACCTGCACATGATCAAGAGAGATGTTTGTAAGTAAAAAATGGCAAATTAGTCCCATGAAGAACAGAGTGGGAATACAGACAGCCCATATTCAGACCTAGTTAAGTCCAACTGCTTGCTTCAGAATGGCATACAAGGCGGTGTGACCTCTGTATAGCTCATCTACAAAGGGGTGAACTTCACTGCAGAAAGATGAAATCCTGTTGTCAGTGAATATCGGTAGGAGAGCTGTCACAGCACTAAGAGGGTTTCTGCTTAGCGGGGAACTGTTATTTAAATGTTACCTTGGAACCTGGAAGACACAACATCATTTGTCTGTGCAGATACGAGCTTTTGGTCTGGCTGTGGGCAAGTTCCTCAGGGTACCACCCAGAAACACAGCCAAGGTATCTGAGCTGACTGAATGTCCTGTTATGGCTACATGATCCAGATTTACTATGTGCTTTCAACACCATGCAGGGCTAATATCTCAGGGCTGAAGGGCATAGTCATGTCAATGGAGCCCCATGTTCAGACAAATTATTCCTTCCAGGCTACCGTATGATGCCAATGTGGTTATACTCTTTCCAGTTCCGGGTAGTATTTGCAGCTAAATCAAGTGTCTTTGTACAGCAAGGTTTTGTGCTTGCGTAGACATACCTTAAGGGTTTAGGACTTGTCAAGTCGCTGGATGATGCATTAATCAACTCAGCATAGCCAAAGACAAGTGAATAAGGACACGTATTTATGGTAAATTTACAAGATTTTGTCAAGAGAGTATCAGAATGTGTCCCCATTTTGAAATATATCATAGAACTGAAGGTAAGACAGCATACACCCTGGTGAAAAAAGAGCTCCCTGCTTTCTGAGGACTCACTTTGGTGATATGTGTAGTAGTTGTCGTGCTGGTGGTTTCAGATGTGATCGTTTGTGCACTCATCAATACACCTGGTTCAGAGTCAGCACCGCAATCCACCTGAAAACCAGAAGAGAAAACCAGCCACTGAAAAAATCCTCCTGAGCACAGGGAGGCAAGAACTGGACTGTTAAACTTCCCTACTTCTACAGTTCTTCATAAATTGAGTATCTTATGGTAGGGGGTAACTGCTGTTAGGGTGACCATGAGTCAGTATTTCTCTGTGCATCTGGAGGCTCCCCTTTGCCTCTGGAAGCACAGATGAGAAGCCGGCACTTCTAAATCTGCAGTTTCATCAACGTATTCAAAATGCCCTACACCAGGACGTGAGTGTCATCCTCAGGTAAATTACTCTTACATACATCCTCCTCATGCTAATATCTAATACTTGAACAACTTAGAAAAGTTTACACTAAAGCATACACTTAAAGATGGGTGAAGAAATGGGTTCCTTAAGGGCACATTAAATTAGACCATGTCTTTTGCAGAATTTCTTACCTGAGAAGACTCATATGTAATGGTTTTTGTTTCTGTATGGACTACTGGCACTTCCTTTGTTGAAATTTCAAGGGTTTCCCCACCAGCAGGAACACTGCTGAAACTGATAGTCTCAGTCTTCACAACTGGCGACTGCGTGAACAAAAAAGAAGGAATTGGAACATTTAGCAAAGCTTATGGATTTCTCAGAGCAATTTTTTTTTGCTTGGTGAAAAGAAAGAACAACTAAAAATTGGTCTGCATTTAACAAAAAAAAAAAAAAGGAGAAAATTATCTTCATTACAGTGGTACATTCATGTATGCAATGCCGGCGACATTTAGCACTTCCCTGGATTTTATGAAAACAAAGTCCAAAATGTTCTAAACACCACAAGGGCAATGGTCACAACTTGAAAAACACGAGGTTCCCTCTGAGCATCAGGAAACACTTTTTCACTGTGAGAGTGACTGAACACTGGTGCAGGTTGCTCAGGGAGATTGTGGAGTATCCTTCCTTGAGGATACTCAGAAGAAGCTCTCTGGACATGGTCCTGGGCAGCAACTCAATCTGGATGTCCCTGCCTGATCAGTGGATTGGAGCAGATGAACTCCAGAGGGCCCTTCCAGACTCAAATATTCTAAGAATCTGTGATTCTACATTTTCTTAAAATGACAAGATAATGAATTCTGCCCAGGCTTAGTTGTCTGTTCAGCTCTTTCTGAGGGGAAAAAGCCCTCACAAAACAGCTCTTGAAATTCTACTAATGGGGCTAAGATAAGGAACCTGGTCTGTTTAAGATACAGTACAGTTATTTATAATTACACCAAGCATGGAAAAGACAATCTACTTCCTGTCTTTGAGGACATGTGAACTTTGCCAACCTCAATGGACTTTCCCAAACAGAATACCAGCTGATCTTGTTATCTGTTGCATAAAATACCACGAAATTTGGTATTTCTCTGTAGCACGAAAAGCAGTTTCAAGTAAAAATGCATGGCATTTTGGTAAGGATGGAAACCAGCAGCAAGCCTTGCAGGTGACATTCAAGGAGGAAATAAGAGGAGACAAAAACTGCCTGCTGTAAAAATACAATCATACAAGCTGGGCACACTTTACTTTTGATGACAGGAATTAACTTAGCCCACTATTGCCTACATTCACAATCCAGCACAGACATGACCAATTTAACAACAAGTTACCTCAAAATGAGGTTTTCTTTCCAAAGACTCTGAAAGTTGGACTGTTGTTCTGTGCTCCTCCGCCTGCTCACACGAAGCAGCGGCAGCGACTCCTTCCTGTTTGGTATGGGCTTTCCCAGCCTCCTCCCTTTTTTCCTCCTTCGCCCCCTCAGTCCCAGCAGAGCCCTCCTTCCCTTTCATGCCGGCAGCCACCGCCGACGCTGCCTCAGCCTGGGCATCCAGCGCAAGTCCGGCCACTTTAGCAGGATCCCCGCCTGCATGCACCTCCATCCCATGTCTCTCCTTGACAACTACAGTCTCCTGTACAACCTTCTGCACTGTATCCTGATCCGGCTGAACTGCTTGCTTCATGTCACTGGAAGTTATCTCCTGAGACGTGGTCGTGTCTATTCTCTGCAAGGAAGGAGGAAAAAACTCTCAGCATCAGAAGCAGACAAGGCTATTTACAGTAGCTCCCCAGCTTAATGTACTGTGAACATAAATTTAAAAAAATGGGCATTATATTTTGCCAAGTTATTTCTCCCACATTGCATGGATTTTCGTTCTCAGGATGTTAGCAGTATAGTAGAAATGAAACACAAAGCAAGAATCAAAGTTTTTAAAAGTGAAGAGAAATTTCAATGGCAGTGTTCTTCTCATTGGCATTTTTGTGTGAGTTTTATAAAGGCAAAATACAGCACCCTGCAAAATGACCAAAATAAAATGAAATGAGAGAAAACCTGCTTGTTGGTTTTTGTTTTGGTTCTTTTTTTCTTTTTGGGGAAGTTTCTGTTGTGGTCCATTGTAACAAAGGAAAACACACATGAATACATGCATTAGTTATACAGTTCCAAATTGTGCAAAAAACCACGAAACAATAGAAAAGCAAAAGTAATTGGTGTGTGGTTATGACATCGATGGAGGGAATCAAGCAGCCACCTGAGCCCAGCTATGGGAAGTAGAAGTAACCCCTCCTATGAACTCAGTCGGTTTCCTGGCGGACTCTATTAAAGTGAAGATATCTGAACCATCCAAGGTTTTTTCACTGGTGGACTGTTTAGTCTAAACAGACAAAGAAATGTAGAGTCATACACAGAAGAAAGGCAGACCCATATGCACAGACATATTAATTGCCAAAATCAGAGGCGGAGACGGAGGAAAAGAAGAGAAGGTTGCAGGGGCACGGAGAGGTTGGAAACAGGAAAAGAATGGGAAAATAAATCAGAGCGAATTCATAATGGCTGTAGTAAGCAATAGTTAAAAAGCGTAGTTGTTAGCATTGGCATTTTGCTGGTTCAAGCAAACCTTTTTTTTTTTTTCCTTTTATTAACAAGCCACAGCAGCAATACTAAATTTCAGTACATAAACCAGAAAGGTTGAAAGCCTTATATAATGTCTGCTTCAGACTGTGAGACAGATTCAAAGTATGAGAGAAAAAAAACAAGCTGGGTTGGCTGCTGTCAACATAAAGCCAGGCAGCAAGAGAACCAAAAGGTAGGGTGGTGTGAGGGGATTGCCTAGAAAAAGTCATGCTTTTATCTTTAAATTGTGGCATGAAGCCAAAGCCACTTGTTACCACCACTTTTGATGCAGACGACTCAGTAACATAGTGAGCAGTAGCAATGGTAAAGGGCTGTTCTCTGGAATATCTCCACTCAGACAGGCTCTTATCTGTCCGGGCAAATGCCCCTGCTTTTACAGCTTCTCCGCCAAGATGCTTTTCTGCTTTGCCAAGCTGTAAGCTTTCCAGTGTACCAAGTAACTGCAAATCCTGGTCCATCCTTAGTGTCTTTTTCAAACTCTCCTCTTCAGGACTTTGCAACTGAGATTCTGCTTCCTTTATGGGCGTCAGAGAGTCAGACAGCTTTCTTCTCGTGCTCTGCACATCGGATCCTTGCCTGGCTTTGTCATCAGTGACAAGCTTGAGGATTTCATACTTGGCCACTATTGGAACGATTTTCACAGATTCTTGCACTTTTCTTTCCATTTTTTGCAAAGTTTCTACTGAAGGCTGTACTGCTTTCTCGCCCTCTTTAGCTTTACTTGTCATGGTTACAATTTTCCCAGATACGGTATCATAGGACTTTCCTAGGGTGAACATTTTCTGCTTATTCTCCTCATTGGATTGTATTTCACTTTCCAAGTCCTCAAAGCTCTGCATTAGAATGGTACTGGATTTTAATACCTCAGGTGGAAATGCAGTTTTACTGCTCACAGTCACTACTTTGTATGCCAGATTTTTTTCCGATTCACCATCAACTACCTCAGAGGGTATTTTGTCTATAATAACCCAATCCTCAGTGCCCTATATTTGAAATATAAAAGCTAAATTAGAATATCTAAGGTTTATCTGTACTTCAGGAGCACTAAAGTATGAAGACTTTTAAGAAATCATGCTGCTGCTTCTGAAAGCATATAATAACTTTTGGCATTGCACCTCTTAGAGCAGTTATCAAGCAAATAAACAGAATCACCTAAGGCAAAATACAATTTATTTGCATATTCTCTCTCTTCAGAGGTCCATATAATGTGGACCCAAAGATATTACTTTTGCCACACTATTTCTGTATTTGTTTGAAGCGAGATAGCATGTCAGCGCATAATTTAAGATGATGATTGGAATCAACCTGCCGTTAAAAATCACATACTGCAGTGGTTCACAAAGCTACAGTCAAAAACAAATTACAAAAATAGGGCAAATAAGCCCATTCAACTGTAACCCAGTTGTTACAAACATGCTGTTAATGACGTTTTAGAATAGTATGCGTTTGTATGTAGCTGTAGCCTGCACTGAATTTCCTTGTTTTCGTTAGAATAACATCAACCCCTTTGGGGATTGTTTAAATGGAGAAGCACAACACAGCAAACTGTATAAACTAAGCATACTACTAAAAATTCTGAATGGAACTTAATTGCAGCATCTTTTTTCCTCCTCATGCAAAATGTGCTATGTGATTTGTTTTGACTATGCAATCAGCATCCAGTTATTTGACTTTAGGACCATAACTTCTGTATTTAACTAAGCAAATGATGTAGCTTAAAATCAAATGAATTAAAAATAACCTCTAGGGATGATGGGATACTTTTCTGGATAATGATTTGATGAGAAGTAACCAAAGTGCCAGCAGATTCTCCTTCCTGCAGCTTCTTCTCTATCACACTTGGCTAATAGAAAAACCAATAAAAATATAAAGTTCACCATCACTCAGCATAATCTAAATTCACTTGACAATATAAAGGAAACTCATTCTCGTGACAGAAGTGCCCCATTCACCGTAACGCTCTCAGTGAGGTTTATGCTGGAAATGCATGCAAACTGCAAACAACATCCAAACAGCACCGTGCAAGTAGATTTTTAACTAGCAGAGAAATCAGCCTCCATTAGGAAGCCATAAGCTTTGGAGAGGACCCATTCCTCAGAATTTGGTCCCCAGATTATATCTCTGTGTGAAACTTATGAAATAATAATAATAAAAAAAAAATATAAAAAGGGAGGGCTTGGAAAGGAAAAAAGATAATAAAATAATATATCACTGCCATACTTTCTGACTGTATTTCAATGAAGTATTGTTTGTTTTTACCTGCATTTCAAGGAATGTAGTACCTCCCTTCTGCAAAAATATGAGTTTTTCTGATTTTTCTGTTTCTTCTTTGGTCTAATGTCAGGGGAATAAATGATTTTTAGTAAATGGAGGGTATAAAGTCCACTATATTTTACAGTAGCTCATCATATTTCTCTACTCTACAAATTATTAATCGTATGGAAAATTAGGAAACAGAACTAAAGAGAATAATTTTACAGCATAGAGGTTTCCAATAAGAAGTGAAATCAGTGTCTCTCTATGGTGAATGCAAAGCACACATGAGTATACGAATGCTATGCACAAGTGTAGCCCAAAACCCACTAAGCTGAGTATCACTCAGGTGTGGATGCACTGTGTTTGTTTTGTTTCATATTATCCATTTAACTGGGACTGATGCCAGCTTACACAGCTTCCACCAACAGCCCAGAACACGCCCCTCCACCTTCACTCTGGACAAGGCTCTCTCCTGAGTTTGCAGCCCTCTCTGCTGAAGCAGGCAGAAGGTGTGCCCAGCAAAGATTTCAGCTCTCCCCTTTTCCCTGCTGGTATCAGAAGTCTTAGGAGCACTTTTCCTACACAGGGAGCTAACTGTTGCTCTATTGTCCTGTAGTGTGACACCAAAATCTCCTCACTTTTATCCCATCAGTGCTTTCCCAGTGGTGTGAGAATAGTAAGAGTATCTCTCTAACCTGAACAACTGGGAAAATTTTAAATGTTGGTAAGACTCAATTTCCCAAGCCCTTTGAGCCCACCTTCTGGGCTGGCCACTGTTGTCATTTGGCCAAAGAAAGTAAGCCCCTGCAGAGCAAAATGGGTTTTCTGCCAAACCCTTTCTAGTGACTTCAGTAGCTACTGTACTCAATAGACATGCCAATGGAAGTCCTCTGACTGGCATGATAAAAGGGTTCATGTACTCAAGAGGAAAGGTAGAAGTTTAAAGAAAGATACAATACTAGAAAGAGAAAAGGATAAATGGCTCAGCTCCCTGACTGCGATGAGACGCATAACTCCTTTATTCCTAAAGTGTTGGTTTGATCCAATCCAGGTCAGATTAAACACTGTCAAGGAGTTTGTCAATGTGATGGCTTTCATGTTCTGCAGCTATCTGGCCACCATCATGGAAGATATTTAAAAGCATGTTTTTCATCACTAAGGAAAACCAACGTATTTCCCCATTTGTTCTAAGAAACCAAGTGGTAACTAGACAGGCTTAAAGTCACACTGACCAAACACACTCAGGTGCCACATGCTCGAAGACCACATTTTGAAAAGACATCTTTTCTCTTCTGTTCTTGTTTTATTATAAGAAGGAGCTATAGGTAACAGCACTGAACATGTTTTTAAAGTGGATATGCTAAGTGAAATGTAGGACTTATTTGACTAGCAGAAGGCACTACACTATCCCGATTGCCTCTGCATTTCTTAGTAGACATCAAGGTGCTGATTTTGACCTATGGATGGCTTCAATTTTTTCCTGAAAAAGTCTCCTCTCATCAGGACATGTGAACCGAAACCATCCCACTTATTGTGATCAAAAGGATGGCCAGGTGTTATCTACAGCAGAAGTCACCTCGGAGTTAGGCTCTGATAGCTCAAGTCTGCTCTCAATTTTCCACAGAAATACCTTCACTTGGATGAGGTTCTGTGAAACAGATGTAGATTATTTAGATGCATGTATATCTTACAGGCATCTAAGTAACTGGACATGGCTTTTAAGCAAGTCATCTTCTACTAGCAAGAGAAGAGATACCAGATAAGGATAATTCTTGTCCTTTTCCTTTCCAAACGAATGGTTAAATTCAGATGTGTTTCTTCAGGGTGAAGCCTACATAACTGTGTAATACTTTGCTACTGCTTGTGTGTTTTAATTAAAACCTTTTATTAAACTCCTAAAGTAAGAAATATATTAAACACAGGGTGGTACTGTTTGCTTCCCCTGCAATCCTCTGATTCAGGCTCAGCTAGATATCCTTTCCAACTGTTCCTTACATATTTATTATGATAAATGCATCCTGTTCATTGCAGTGACAATTTTACTTTTTAGAAGGATAAACCTCTATTTTCAACTAGAACCAAACTAACCTGTTTGTAGGGTCTGTTATGATTCCTGAACAAGGCAGTAGGAGCAACACTAAAACTCCTCTGTGTTCCCCTCAAAAGGGAAGCTTTGAGCACCGAGTCTGCTTTTTTAGGTATTTTAATCCAACTTGAACGCCACACTAACACACGTCTGGTGCCTGCATCAGCCACTGGGTATAATGTGGGAGAAGAGGAGGTCAGGGCCCTTTCCTTGGCAATATCCCTTTCCCTATGAGGAGAAGCTGACACTTGCTACCTGCATGCCTCCAGAGATTGCCTTCCCCAGAGCTGTGGGTCTGCAACACCAGTCTCTGTGGTGAGAAAGCAGAACACTCTTTCAATTTACACTTTCCAGACAATTTTCACTGAATTCCTTACAACATTACATCAGTGCTGTGGGCACAGAAACAAATCTTATGACCATTTATTGGTCTTTACTGCTAAAAGCAAGAGGTACCCATAAAGATAATTCCTGTCAGACAGAAACCAGATATCCATTCATAATAGAATAAAAAATTAACTTTCAGGCAGACCACACAAGCTTATTTCTTTTTACTCCACTGGACTTAAGCCAAGACACTGCACTATGTATTTTATTGCAACACAAATGTTGCCTTGCTACCCCTTCATGTCCTTATCTATCTACAAATCAAGTAAACACCAGCTTTTAAATCAGCAAGTTTCTTACAAGCACTTCAAGACTGCAGAGTGAGCAAGACTTTTTCACACATGCACACTGCATGAAAATGCAGACACTTAGCAATCTGCATTGGGTCTTCAATGATGGTATCCGGCAGACTGAAGCAACCATCAGTTCCCTTATGGAACTGGCCAAGAGGGTCTAATTATCATCATTATTTCTTCCCTGTCTTCAGAGACTGAGTTCTGCCCTTTGTTCTGTATTTTCTTTCAAGCTTGGCACCATGGCCCCCACCCGTCTCACTACACCGCTGCTCCCAACCAGTCACCATTGTTTAAATTTTCTCTCCATCACTTTCATGGTTTCTTTCATGCATGGCTGGACATCCTCAAGCTCACTGAACCTGTAACAACGCCTGCATTTTGCACCCTCAAAGAGACCCAGTTCTGCCACACGGCCTCCAGTGAATTTCATTCGCTAAATACATATATATTTATATATGTATATATTTATGGTATCTGCTCTTCCTCCCATCTTTGCTGCTAGAGCCTGAGTCCTGAGAAAAGGGAGTGCCTGCAAGCAGGGAGTGGCCTCTAACTACGGCCTCTAATCTCGTGAGAGCTGCTATAAGTAAAAATGAAGAGACAAATACATAATGAAGCCTTTCAGCTCACGCTGACCTCTTCAGGCACTAGTGGTTCAATCATAGGAGCATCCTCCTGCCTTGCTGCAAGCCGAACGGGAGATGTGGAAAGCCTCTTCTCCCACTCATTAGACACAGTCGTTTCTGTGGAGGTTTCCAAGAAGGTGCGTTTCAACTCGCTTATATTGGTCTGATGTTTCATCAGATCTTCCTGGGTTTTATCTAGATCCTGGACAGTTTTAAAAGAATAGAGCAGTTTGTGATACATCCTAAGCCAACCAAACTTCAGAGCCAAAACACACAACTTGGTTAGTATAGAGGGAAGTAACAGCTCAGGGAGCCGGGGAGCACAGCACTAACACAACACTCTGTGAAAATGTGGCATTTTGAAAGAGAACAGCATAGCATATCTCATACAAGTGAGTCTAAGTACACTCTTAGAGAGCTTATCCATATTGCTATAATTTGCACCTGATCAAGAGGCTCCAAACAAACATACATATGCGCGTGGAGGCACACACATATACGCACACGCATATATCGATATTTATAGTACGAGTTAGAGGAGTCACCATAATCTGAGAGAAAAAATAATCTATTAGCAGGTGGGAGTACACAGTTCATGCATCATAGTGCAGATCCACAGTTTACCACTAAAACTAACACACATGTACGTACATGCACTGGTATATACCAATACCAACCTCTAACATAAGATTACTATGTTTGACATACACATTTTCACCCTGTATTCGCTTAATCAGACTATTCTGAAAGAAGTGAAAAAGAAAGGGAAAGGTAAGGGACACAGTATTGAAAGGATACAAAATGCTGTTTCTACACATTTCTTCACAGAGAACTGACAGTAACATGCTGGAAGAGGTGAACACCTCCAACATTGATACCTGAGCAACATCTAGACCTTTCGTTTCTGTACCTGTGCCTTTAGATCTCCGTCCTCCTCTTGATCCGACTGCCAGCATGAGAAAGATTGGAAAACAACATCCTTACCCACTTGTATGAATGAAGGCTTTATGAACATTGGTGAGAGGTACACACACTAGGTTGAAATCCCATTTTCTCTTCATTAAGGGTTTAAGGAGAAGGAGTAGACACACTGGCTTTGCACGGTTTTCCTAACTCAGAGCAAACCTCCTCAAATTTGTTTTTTGTTAACAAAGGGGTATTAAACATCTTCCTTTTATAAATATTGCTATGCTCCACATTCATAGATCTCTATTTATGGAGCAGCAGTTGCACCTTCTCACCAAGGTCACGGCTAGTCTAGGACCAAACAGCAACAGAAAATTCTTTGGAATTCTGTAATCCCAGAGTTTACAGATATGACATAATCTGGGCCACAAGCAAAGCTTTGCATAAACTCACCATGGGCAAACAACCTGCAACAATTTCTACAGAAGGAAGCACATTTTATTTGCTTAAAATGCTATTTCCCTAACCTTAGTCCCTTTCTGTATTCCTGCAATTTTATTTCATATATAGCCTGTATATATCCTTTCAGGACCTATCATCTGGAATGGCACACACATCCCGTCCACTTCAGTGCACATTTTCAAAAGCAATGCCATAAGGACTGCCCCAGCAGCCCTGTTTCCCAGGGTGCTATTTTCAGGTGGCAAATACAACACACATTTGTAAAATCAGGTATCCGTAAGGAAAACTGAGATGCACTGTATCTTCTCCTCTAAATAAAGATGTCAGCTAGGGATATTAACACGCATTTTTGAGTAATAAATGGAACATTTTAAATGTCACAGTTTTATGATTATGTTTTACTTTCTGGAGGGCTCAAGGCCTGAAGCTATGGAGTGGAAGAAGCATTTCAAAGTATTTTGTACTCCTGACTCATCCAAACAGACTTTATGTTGTTGCACCGTTTGAATTCTTTTAATGCCTGTGCTGCTATTTTATTGTTAATTTTTCATATAGTCCTAATTAGACAAATGACTCATGGGAAAATCTGTTGATTATTTTACAACTCAGTTCAAATTTATTCTATTTACAGCCAAGGCTGAATTGTCCTGACGTGTCATACAGAAAATTTTTCCTTGATGATAATTTTAACAGTCTCAAATATTAATGAGATCCTTCTAAAAACCTAGAGTAGTGTCTGTGGTAAGACTCTGTCTTCTAGCAGATGTCAGATGAAATTCAGCTCATGTTTGCAGCTGCAACCATATTAATTATGAAAGCATTAGATGCACTTCAGTGAAGTCACATAGGGTTGAATTTGCCTGCACAGTCTATGTACCATGTTGTGGATATGAGGTTTCTCAGTGCAAAGAAAATATAAACATTTTACATTTCTCCTCTTAAAAAAATACCTGGACTAGTGATGGCAACATGTGAAAATGCCATGTGAAATTACATTATAGAAAAACCTTAGACATTTAAAATGTGAGAATACCGATATGCAGTAAATTTGAAAACTGCTTTTTATTGTCTTTTCCCCACTCTCCCACTCAGGCTGCAGAGTATAAGAGCAAACAAGCAAGCAAAAAACCCCAGGGCGCGATCTGGCCAGCACGACCCTCCTGGTGGGCAGCACTGGCGTGGGTGACACCGCCACTGCCCCACTAACCACACAACGCAGAGGCCTTGCAGCTTCCAAACCAAACTCAGAAACAAGAGGAACCCACAGGGAGCACTGGAAACTCAACTCTCCTAGCAAAGCTCTCCCACTTGCAGGCACGCACATGCACACACGCGCAGGGGGGGATCCTGAACTGCCGTAGCAGACATGCGGTTTAGCCCCGAGGCCCAGGGTCGGGGAGAGACGAGGCAAAACGCTCTCCCCTGCCATAGCTGGGTGCCGGCGACTGTACAAACCTCGGTGGCAGTGGTCTCACCATCAGCCGCAGTATCCGTCTGCTCACTGTCAGTCTATTGGGTTAGACAAGTACCCAGGTCCCGAGAGGAAGGCAGGAATAAAGAATAAACCCAGCTCATCAGTACACGCAGCTCACGTGGGGAATGGTTAAACTCAACATCCCTGTGAACTGCATTAGCATTGCTTTTCAAACAACGCACATGTCAAAGAAGCAAAATAAAAATGCTATATTAGTAAACAGAACAGACTCAGAGGAAGACTCGAGGCGTACTGTACACAGTATATGGCTTTACTGGAACAAATTTATAAGCCAAACAAAACATTACTGGAAAAGTGTTATTTGAATAGCAGATTTTTTTTTCCTTAAGAAAGCCAGGTAGCTTTAAAAAAAATAAAGGGGAAAAAAGCCGCTAATACTTTCTAAACAAACTTTTCCTCCCATAATGATTTTTTACAGAAAATTATTAAACAAATTTTTGTTCTAGCCAACATCAAGTGATGGTTAAATTTTTTATCTGGAGGGGAAAAAGATAGTTAAAAAAACCCCAATAACAACAAAAAAAGCTACTTTAACAGTCATCTGACTTTCAGCCCCTCATTTGTACAGAAGTTGTTCTTGTCTCCACATTTTTACACCATGAGGCTGTCTGCATTACCAAGGAGTTCCAATAACTGTACCCCCAGCCCATCTACTGTCTGTCTGTGGAGTAATGGTAAGGCTCAGATCCCACTCGGTTCCAATAAAGAGCAGCTGATAATTGTTAATTATAGTAAAAAGAAAGAAAACTGCCATCAAAAGAAGAAAAAAAATACTTCTCATTCCATTTAAGAATATGGATGAAAGCAGGAGAAAAACAAAAGTAACTCCCCCACCCCCTGAAACACTTACTAGGTATGGGTGATAAAAATGAAACAAAGCACAGCATTGCACAGACTGATCTATCCCTGCTTTGCTTGACATTATGAAGAGCATTTTAGTGGACAACGCAAGTGTCAAGATTAATAGAGAGTGGAGTGGAGGTTACTACAGGCTGAGAAGAGAGATCAACAGACTACTCTGATGTCAGGCAAGCATATGGAAAACTAGTACGTAAAGTGCACCCTTACTGCCCCAGACTGGCACATCCAAGTTGTTTTGATAACAGTGAAAGCTCTGGTTTTCATTACTGGTTTTCTGTGGTCCTTGGATAATCTAAAGTAACCCAGGCAGGCAATTTAAAGCCAGGACAACACATCTCATCCTCCAATCACATCACTACGAACATGAAAAAAAACCAATCTACTGGTGGATGGAGTATCAGTCTTAGCTTTGAATTTCCTCCAATCTTCTGTCATTTTCTGACAACTCCAGTGTTTTGATTTTTTTCATTGCTTTGTTTTCTATTCATCCCTTACTTTGAAGGGTTTGTATTGTTTGTATGACAGGCAGAAGAATAAACAAGCATTTTGCACTACTTGCTAAGTGCAGGAATGCGAGTTACATGAAATCTTTCAAGCAATGACCACTCATGGGACAGACTGCACTGATTTTTAAACGAAAGTGTAATGTCAAAGTAGTCTACTAGGCTGGTCCAATTGCTTCCACTAAAGTGCTAGAAAATTGTTTCTTTATTAGCAAAGGATCTCATATCTTTATAACACTATAGGCAATTGTAAAGGTATGGCAATAGAAAAAATGTATGTCACTCCTATTTACAAAAAAAAGCAACACAGAGAAATTAATGAATCTAGGCATCTAAAATAATTAAAAAATTGTGTCAAGGCACTGTAACACAAGTCTGGCACATAGGGTTCATTTAAGAACTTGAAGTCAATAGAAAATTAGCTGCTAAGGTACAAACACAGAAGCCAATGCATTCTAAGGGGTGAGATTCTGTCTTTGACTGCACGGACTGACTCCAGATGCATAGCTCAGGGGAGAACAAGCTCAACAATGTATGACATTGGTTCAGGTTCCTGGCCATAGTCTTCTGCATCTCTGTGTGCAATCTTTTGTGAACTGGGGAGGGGAAAAAAGGGTTCCTATTTCTTTCGCTGTAAGTGGAATGAAATCCTAAATAAAGCCTAAAGCTTGCTTTATTGCAACATAGATATCTGCTAATAAGCCAATCAACAGCCATGGAGTCAAAATCAGCATTACTGAGTTACTTGAAATAAAGATCTGGAGTTATCACAGAGCAGGGAATGGTGAATTAAGGCTGAGCAAGGCAGGTCTCCTGTGGAGTGAAGAGTAAGAAAGGCCAGGCTCAGCTCCAAGACAGGCTGTGGTGCAGCTGAGGTGGGGCTGGCAGGTGGGTGAGGGCTGGAGCAGGACAGAAGGCAGCTTCTCCTGACGTGCTGTGGCTGCACCTCCCCTACCTTGCGATCATAATTGCTGTGATTTGTTTTGCCAATGTAATGCAGACATGCCCAAGTTTAAAACATATTCACTTTCATGCAATATTTTGAACAAGAAATACCCCATGGATTAGGCACAAGTCTGTTGTCTGCCAGGAAGAACTGCCAGAGTAATCACCCTCATAAAAGAGCGATACTAAAATGCCTATTTTAGATGTTTTCATGCTCAATACTTCCTAACTTCACTAACAAAAAGAAGTGCTCATTTCTAAAAGAGGAACTGACTAATGTATTACATAAACACTGCCTCATTATTGCCTCTGGAGCTGGCACTATATTAATGCTGTTATTGCTATTAGATTAATCCAAGTGTAGAGCTAATGCAAATTGAGACCTAAATGCTGTCTCAAAATGAGGACAAGAAATGAGACAGCGACATTTTGGATGCCTTTTATCAGAAACTACACATTATTTTTAAGTTGGTAGGCATCACAGAGCCAAAAGCATCGAAAGACAATGTTTTTACAAGACAAATTGATGTGACTTTTGGCTTTCCATAAAAAGGAAATGAAATCCTGCACCAAGTCTTGCAAAACCAACAGCAGCAGATGACACAAACGTTTAGATGTTCAAGCTGGTTTATTGAAGGGAACTACTGCAGTGGTATCGACAAGTGGCCAAGGTGGCTTTTTACACGGCCAGCTGGTCTACAGTTATCTGATTGGGTGTTTTTCTTTACATGCAAAGCAAAGCTGTACTTTTGTATTTGAAGCTCAAGAGGAAAATACATAATCAAGGAAAACCTGAACTCATAATTTTATTCTGTCAACAAAGAATAATCAGGCTCCAGCTCCATCAGTAACCGAGATGCCAGTTTCTCTGTTACTTAAGCAGATTCCTTTCCTACTTCTGGATATGCCATCACATCCACAGTACCCAGAACCACTGCAGACTCCTACTGCAGCTAGTTCATCTGCCCGTGATGACCCTGGTGGCTTGAGGCATCAGTTTTGGTTGTGCTAATCTGACACTGCAAATGTCAAGACAGCCCACATGGCATGCTCCCGCAACAGCTGCAGAACAGCTGTCCCAATCTGACCCCTCACTGATACACTGGATTTAACCATGGGAAAACAATTTAATGTGCAGCAGAGATGGGATCATGGCTGAAAATTGAGATCCAGGTTTCGCTGGACCAGAAAGCCTTTTCTGGGGTTCAGCTACAGCTGATAGCCTTTTGCAAAAAGCTGAGTACATCTGGACTTTGAACATACTGAAGTTGGTGAGGCTGCTCATTATTGTTGGGTAGCCACTTATATAAATAAATGTAGATACATATGCATATATTTGCATGCTTCAGTAATTATGCAGAAAATTATACTTAATACCCACTATTTAAATAACTATTCTAACCCTAGTATAAACTGATAGAGGAAACAAAGAGGTCTTATTATTTAGTGCAAGTCACTTTGCACCAGCTGACACAGTTCAAGCGAAGCCACTTCCACACAGTGTTGTGCCTAACCCTGGGCTCCAAGCTATACTCCCGGCATGAGAAAAAAATTAAAAATAAGAGGAAAAAAAACAAAACAACCAAAAAACAACAATCCCCAAACCAAAAAAAAACCCTTCTAACATATCAGCACAGACAGAAATGAGGCTCTGAAAGTAGGACCACTATTGCAGCAATCTAACACTGGTTAGGACTGAAGCACTGAACACGAAAAAGAGTGTGTTCGATGCCGAGGTACACACCTCTTCCTCTGAACTGTCACTCAGGTCATTGGCAAGTGAGGCACTCAAGGAGGCCGCCTTGGGCTCCAGGTAGCAGAGGCACATAGCCAGAGGAAAGGAGAGAGTGAGGGCGTATGGCACTGAGAAAGAGGCAGAGAGCAGAAAGAAAAAAATGAAGAGGAAGCAAGGCACGAGGGAGGGGGAGCGGATGGGGAGGTAGTGCTGCACACTGGCAGGCAGGAGGTTGGTTTCGGAGAGGTTAGGGAGCGACAGGTAGCCATCGTCATCCAGGAGGGAAGGAAATGACTCTGGAAGTTGCAAGGAGAAGGAAAACAGTGTTCCGCCTTTGCCAGCTTTTTGCTTGTAGCCAAAAGCCATGTCTTGCTCGGCGGAGCAAACTCGCCCCTTTCTGTCAGAGTCTGGCTCCGACTCGCTGTGCTTTGGAGCGCTCTCTTTGGGGGCCTCACAGCCTAAGGACTTTGTCCGAGTGCTCTCCTTGCATCTCCTGCGAAGCTTTGCTGAAGATACATGGGGGCCAGGCTGAGAGGATGGCGAGAAGTGGTGGGAGTCAGTGCCAAGCAAAGATGGCTGGTGACAGAGAAAGAGCAGCAAACAAGGCGCAAAAGCAAAAGGACAAAAAGAAAACTGTAATTAGTTAATTTTCTTCCGTGATGATAAATAATATATATTATAAATATAAAATTATAAACAGTATTTTAACACCACAGCTTTCCACTGAATTAAACAGTGCATGTTCCCATGCCGCACACCACAGGTGTTAATGAATCACACTTCCAGCTTACACAAGGCAACTTCTTGATTCAACATTTGTCTAGTCCTCTGCAGCACAGGATTTACATAAAAGCCTCCATGGCCACATGGGGAGTTTCAGGTTCTGCCTATTTCCACTTACTGCAGGACTGGCTTCCGATCACAAAGAGTTTTCAAACATGAAGTACATGGAGAGCAACAAAGAAAGAAGGGAACATATTTCTAATACCAGCACTACTTGTGACAGCATTCTTGCAGTCAGGAGGAGACCCAGTGGTGGCCAGATGCTTCACATCTGTGCCTTGGACAACCTAAGCAGCAATAATTACAACTCCAAGGACTTTAAATTCCTCCATTGCAGTATTAAAACAAAATCTAGATACCAAACCGAAATAAAACACATTCTGGTTTGGTCAGGGGACCATAAATCCACTCATCAGCTGCTACTGATGGAAAAAAACCAGCTCGGCAGCTACCCCAGCAGCCAGTTCCTGAGCATGGCTCCCACCACTGGCCTCTGCTGGGCATCCCCACAGCCTTGCCCTCACCTCTGCCTGCTGTGAGCCCAAGCAGGCAGTGCTGGGGGCTCACCCCTCCCACCCATGCAGCCTGCCAGCCCCTCCACGCTCACACCTCTTCGGCCGTACACTGAAAGAAGACAGGTGAGTCTTGTGGCTCAGCAGACCCCATCATCTCTCACTGGGGATCTGAAGGGGGCTGGCCAGAGAGAAGTCCGTGCCCCACAAAGCCACATCTTCTCATAATCAAAATGTGAGCCTTTACCCATAGGGAAGAGGCAAAAATGCCCCCAATGCTTTTGCTACAAGTTTTACCACAATAAAGGAATACTGGCTACCAACAAGCAGGATGTGCTTTGATATGCCACTTGTATGGTATTCAACTGGCCTTTCAGGTCATTTGAGGACAAAAAATTGGTAGGAGGAGGGAAGGGATTCAGCAGAAATGGTGACTGTTGTTTCACACACTCCCTGCAAGCAGCTACCACTGCTCTTTAGAAGGACAAAAACCACTCTCATCACCAAAATGCATACCCCGGTACAACACATCTGCCACACTGCTGATGCATCAGAGACGTTTTGGCCAAAGTCCACCAGGTGCACTTAGTTGAAGTGGCCCACTGGATCCATGACCAAATCCTAAGTGCCTGAGCTGCTCCACCCATAGTGCATCTCCCCAAGGAACTATAATAGCCATTTCACTTTCACTCCAGGCTCCCAAAAGCAAAATGACTTTAAAGCCAAAACAGCATTTGCCTCCAGTTCAAGCTGGTGTTGAACTGGAGGCAAAAAGCAGGTCCAAGTTTTAGACACAGGTTGCTACTAAGCCCGAACTTTACCAGGTATATTGATGGTAGGAATGGGGCGTAAGCCAAGTAATTACATGGAAGAACTCCTTTACTTCCTCTTAATATTTCCGTTTCTCTCTTCTCTAACAATCTATCAGTTCAAGGAATCTGTATTCCCAAATTGAGCAATCAAAACCAAGCCTAGCTCAAACTGCTTAGTAATGTCTTTATGGGTTTATGCAGTAAGCTCAAGTAAAAATTTAATGCTGATGGACTCACAGGTTTTTATGTGAGCTAAATACACACAACTTCTCTTTATATTGTAAAGAGAAATCCAAAGTAAATGTATTCTTTTCTAATACAGACTATTCGCTTACTGACGTATTTACAGTGTTAATATTTAGAATAACTTCTGGTACTTAAATACACATGGATAAAACAAAGGCAAAATGTCTTAATGGAAAAGCTGAAAACACACCTAAAACATTTATATGCCCTTAAAAAGGGATTTTATTTCAAGCTTGTCTTGTGTTTCTTGAGATCCTATTCTCTTTATGATGAAAGACAAATCTGTTAGCAGGTCCATGTGGAAGCAGGACCGAGATCTGTACAGGGTTACAGAACTGAAGCCTACTTACGACTGGTTAACACAGAACTCATCTCTTGAGTGGGCATAAAAATCAATCATTTGTGAATTTTTAAGTTCCATCAAAATAGTCTCCTAAAATATCTTTGAGTATTTTTAGCCATATATAAGGAATAGCCAGATGATCTTCAAAATGCAACTGGATTCCTCCATTGACTTAAATTAACAAACACTTGGAACAGAACTAGCTTCTATTGGATGTTTTCTACATATTTGATTTTCATCATTCTTTCTCCACGCAGAAACTAACGGAGTTTCAAGAAGACTCCAGTGAAATTTTGTTAAATGCTACGATTATGGCACACACTTTCAAAAGAAAACCTTTGGTAACTCAATTTGTTTCTGGTTTTCAGTACCTTAACTGCAACTCTTTTCGAGGACTTGATCCGTTCGCTATGTAGCTCATTGTGGCCTTGTGTGATAAAGCTAGAAGTTCAGGTTCTAACATTAGCATACTTGACAGTTCTGAGGGTGTAAAGGTTTTCTTTCTGAAAGATGAGGGTAAACCTTACTTGTTTAGCAAGTGCATTCCACAGTACACTTTTAATAGATATGATGATGTTATTCTATCATATTTCTCTTCACTGTCAATCTCTATTCACTATTTTCTCCGTCCTCCTGTTTGGCTTACCCTGTATTAATATCTCAGTAGATATTATGCACGAGTATGTGTGTGTGGCAGTGGTGGGATTGAAGATGATGAGGGATGACTCAAATTTAATAACTGAGAAGAGAGCCATCAATAAAAACTGCTTTCTTCAACACAAACTTCAAACAAGTGAAGCAAATGCTTTTGTAAGCCAGAAAAAAATTGCTTATAACAGCAGATTAATATCCAGAAGTTAATAGAGAAAAAATACCCACTGAAATTCATGCAAGGAAATGGTGTTATGAGAAGTATAAGAGGAAAATACAACAGTTTAAAGCACAGAGCTACATACAAGAATACAGAACTATTTTGCTGCCTTGTCAAAATAAAAAACCAGGATGGCCATTCTAAAGTCAAACCATGACTGAAAACCAGAAGAACAAACATGCACCGCCAGGCTACTTCTGGGCATTTCCTAAAGAGCTGTTGAATGCTGTGTGAAAAACACCATTCTGACTGTTAAACATATTTCAAAAAAACAGTCCAAGGCAGGAACTAACTTTTACAACATCATATGAAAACTGAAAGGACTACAAAAACACTGATTCAAGACACATGTATATACATACTATATTTCCTTTCACAGAACTAGTTTTATTTACTCTTTCCCCTCCCTCCCTAAAAATTCTGTGTTTCTCCAAGCACTCTCCAGGCAGCTCTGTTTAATACAAAAACCTGAAAATTCTACCTTGGTGTCATGGCGTATTGCTGAAATCGGGGTGACTTCCTCTGCTCTCTTCTTTTTGCCCTCTTCATCGTCCTTCTCCTCCTCTGTCTTTTTCTCTGGAGTCACAGTGGTTATCAAGTTGGTCTGAGAGATGCCCTTTGTTGTGGCGTACTGGCCAGTACCAACCTCTGCAGCAGACACAGAATCCTTCATGTACATTTCATGGTTTTCATTCACTGATGCTAAAAGCAAATATTTAAAGAGGGAAAATCTGAAAGAGCTTTTGCTGAGAAGCTGCATAAAATTAAAAAAGCTGGTTTAGAAAAACATTTGAGATAATGCTGAAAACACAACTATGTCATGTTTCAGGAAACCAGAAGCATGTGCATACATTTAAATAAACTGTTTACTTGAAATAAAGCTCATAGCTTTTATATGCATACACATATATTATGGATGTGTGTACACACATTACTGTAGCTAATGTGTGCATTACACAGTTGTTAAATGTTAGCAAGCCATTAAAATTACTACTGTAGTAAAACATCAGACAAAAAAAAAGCAACGCGTTGCCACAGTTATCAGGCAGGAAACATAAGGAGAACCAGCTATGACATCAGCCATGGGGGTGGAAGAGATGTTTTTTTAAAAATCTGTCAGAATATAAAAATGTAGATCAAATGCAGATTTAGTAACATGCTGCATTACAGAAAATGACAATATTGATATAACACAGGCATAATACCTGAGAAAAAAAGAAATGTAATCCTTGTATTATTGAGTACTAAAGTCTGTCAGTTAGGTGAGCTCATAATCCTAAAAAATTCTGCAAAGTGATGACATTCAGTTCAGTGGACCCAACCAGAATATTTTAGGATGCAAGTGTTCAATAATTCACCAAATTTAAATATATAAAAGTTATTTCGAAAGAAATAGTACCTTTACAGATAGAATGTAATAAAAACTTTAACATATGCCCAGACCCTGCTCTTGACTATTGGGTAACTAATTTCTGAACCAATAGGGTTATTCAAATTTATAAACTCACTTGCATCTGTAACAAATGACAGAGCCCAGGTCACAATGTAAGCACAATGCAGAATGCTACAGACACATGTGCATTATGGTAACAATACTAATGAAGAGATCATAAGCATTGACTAAAAAAATCTCTTTCCCCCATTTGCACTCAGGCAAATTAACATCATAAAAACCTTGCAGGGTTTAACAAATGCTGGGTAAAACGTTTCAGGTATCTTGTCTCTTGGGATCAAGTTTAGGAGGCAGGAGAAAGCAAAGGGAGTAGAGGGAGACATCTTGTTTAGATGTTACAAAAAAATAATGCAGAAGGATAATTTCTGCGTTGAAACACATGCACAGCAATCAGGTCACCAGTTGCTTGGTAACGAGCAAGAAGCACATCAGAATTAGAAGATTCCAAAATAATTAATGACAAGCAGCACCTTTAGAGGGAGAGAAAAAGGCTTGTCACTTGTACTTTTAAAACAAAGCTTCTCCCCGTCCCCAACACCAACTATACTCATTGCAATTTGTGATATTCTGCAAGAGAATTCGCCTTTTTGTTTAATCTGTAATGAATCTGAGTTTAGTTTCAGTCTTTTTTTTCTCTACAAAAATAAACTACAAAACTATAACCTCTTTTTTACTCAACAGCTGACAACAGTAATAGCTGGTGGAAGTAGCTGATACTCTGAATTACACACTGATTGAACCAAAGCCAGCAGCAGAACTATGACCTCCATGAACCACGGATAAGGAGAGGAAGGATGTTCTATTAACCTATGTATGTTACTCTCCATTTCATACCTTCAAAAGTAACATATGAAAAAAGTCTTTTAGTTCTCGTCAGACCAGGATGTGAGGTAATTGGTATCAAGTGTTATTACCCAAGGGAAATAATTTCTGGATCGTAACAAACTCAAGTGAAAACCAGATTCAACCAAAACCCAAACAGTCACTCATGCAAACCCTGAAAAAGTGTTGAATCCTGGTCCATCCCATCCTTCCCCAAAGCAGGGGAGCAGATATGGGGCCAAGGACAGAGGCTCTGTGAAGAGTGGACTCCAAAGGACATCCTCCAGGCAAACACTTTGTAAGGACCACATCAGTACATTTAGCATGGAATTTCTCTACATCCTCCTCTACCCCTGCAGCGAATGTACTCACAGGTACTCACAGCCTCCACTCAGCTGAATCTCAAGGAGATGAGATGATGAGGTTTATACCTAATCTAAAGCAGTGACCACTGTGATGATAACCAGACAAAGTCGATTGAGAGGACCTTACCCCCATCTAGGCTGCGAGACATGGTGTAACGTTTACTAGAAGACCGCTCAAAGTAAGGTGCAGGACGGTCTATGAGGGCACTGGCTCTCCTCGTCTGGGCCTGCGTCCGGCCGCTGTAGCGAAACTTGGAGCCCAGCGTGAGGAACTTCTTTGGAGGTGCTTCTGGCAGCAGGAGCCTAAAACACACCAAGCAGTGCACCTGTTATTCCCCCTCCTCCAAAATCAGTCCACTGTTTCTGCAAAGGAGAGAAGACGACTGCTGGGTATCACTCTCCATGGTAACCTGTGCCTCACCGGTCTGTGGCTAAAAGGGAATCAAAGGATGCCCCTCATACAGCATGACAAAACCACTTAGCTAAAGCATTTGAAGATCTGAGTTCTTCCAAATGGGCAAGAATCCCTCAGCTCCTTCATGCTTGAAAATCATATTTACTATTTTCTGATCACCAGAACTAAAAATAAGGTGTTCCTTGTATCAGAGGCCCCGACTGGGCTGAAATGCAGATATATCTCTTCAAATTTAGCATGGTGATGTTATGCTGAGGACAGGGCCAGAACCGTTTGCCAGTGAATGCCAGGCAGTATTCATTCACAGGGGTGTAGACATTTTTCAGGTTAGAGCTCTCCCACCCTCTGTGTTTTGGACATGGTAGCTGGCTGAAGAAGCCATTCTCCTGCTATGGAGTCTATGCTTCAGACATTGATTTGTCATTAAAAATCAGAAAATACCCCAAAAATGCACACTCCATTTCTCCTTAGATCTTTTGCTGCTAAGACTGCATTTCATATGAATGTACAAATAGCCTGAACCAACAGTTTTAAGAAAGGAGGGAAATTCTTCAATACTCCCAAACATTCCCCAGAGGGGGTTTTTAAGCACTGGACACTCTTTCAAACTGTTGAAAATCTCACCCTTTTGAGTTTCCCTTGTTAAGTGTCTATTTAATTACTATCTTAGCATAAACTAATTACAGCACTTATTTTATCCCAAAGTTATCTCAGTTCTTCTTAGAAGTCAAATAAAAATAGCTGCAAAACTCCTTAGTAATCCAAAAAATACAGCTATGGGTTGGGTATTCTGGGTGACCAAAAAATACACCACCTACTACTGTCTGTACTTTCATACATAATTAAATAAAATATCCTTTTTTCAAAACTCTTTTTCGCATCCCCCAGCAATCTTCCACATAAGTTGTTCTCCCTATGCAAGTTTATGTGCAGTAGGTGCAGCAGAGTCCTTCATCTCTTTAATTATAGCAGCTGATAATATCATGGCACAGATAAAGCAAAATGATTAATTAGGACCATATGGTGATTTTAAGCAGTATCTATCTGAAATAGTATGAATAATTTGGGTGCAACATCTTAAATTTTGAAGAAGCAATAACCTTCCCTTATCTGCTCAGAGGCACCTCATGATCAAAAAGACAATTTGATTTGAAGGGTTTTGTCTCTGCTGACAGAATTGATCTTTTCTGTTGCTTTTTATATCACACCTTTAGGAAAAGAAATCCACATACCTGAAAAATGTATGGTGTTCAACACACACCTTCCATAAGCGCTTTGCAGCACGATGATTTGGCAACTTAAACCCAATAGTGCTTTCAAACTGCTCAAACTAGGTAGGAAAAAAGAATAAGTATGTTTTTGATGCTGTGCATCTATTTTTAGACAGTGTACACAGGTTCATCTTCATTTCTTCCGTCTGTATCATCTCATTGCAAGGGTGAATGTATATGCTCATGAATATAGCCACTTATATACATATTCTACAGAAAGAATTCTGGGAAAGAAGCTGTGAGTGATAGTCTACAGCAACCTTTGAGGATCATTTCTGGGGGGAAACACCAGTAATGAGCAACAGATTTCTTATGGTGACAGTGGTGTTTTATACCCTACAGTAACAAAGAGACCAGTTAAGACTTGGGAGACTTCTGAGAAAACATCAGTCAAGTGTTTTAACACTGTTGAATAAATTTCACCAGTTTAAACTACGATGGGAAGCCTGGTAATAGCTGGGGGTGAGCAGTAGTCCTCAGGGACTGATTTGGTCTCACACAGCCTTAGATTAAGGAGATTTACAGAGAAAGTGCTACCGTTAGTAAATCACAGTGGTTAGAGCTAATTCATCTGAGGAGGATGAGGCAAGACAGGTAATTGAAAAGAGTTGTCTTGAGATACAAAGAGACCTTTTTTAGATTGTGCTGCAAATTTACATATTTCAGATGCAGAAGCTGTGCCAGCTGTATCTGCTGTAACATGTTGATGGCTACATGCAGATAGCTGAGTAGATAAAATAGAGTTGCTGGGTATCACTAGTGATGGGGGAAAGGTAGGCAGAAGGGCACTTGTAAGGAAGTCTGGATCCCTACGGAAACTGACAGGGAAATAAGGCAGGAAACAACAAAATAATAAAGATGACATGTGGGATAGTGAATCACATTATCATCAAATGTAATTTGGACAGAGGCTACACTGATAATTTTACACATGGAACTATGATCTGTATGCCAAGACCAGCAGAGCTCAACAGGGTAGCAGTGGTGGAGAGCTTCAGTGCAGGCATTGGGAATGCCAGTGACTATTTGTTTGGGTTTTTAAAATCAAACTCAACTGGAAATTTGGTTACTAAAACTGTGTCTGCTGAGAGGCAGGAGATGCAGGTTTGTGGACTTTGGTTTAGGACTCTAAAAAAGGCTCAGGCTCGGGGGTGGGGGGGCCCCAGCAAGTTTCCCAGGTCAATTATGAAGTCAGTCCCAGAGACACTGGCTGCATTAGAGGAGAAATGCCAGTCCTCATCTAAGTGACTTCTGTCCTCCTATACAGGTCCACACTCGAAATGGATATGGGGTTTTCATCTATTACAGACCAAGTATTGTATCAGAATTTAAAATGGAATCTTCCTTTGCCTGTGATGATTCTGAATTCCTCGGGGTTTTTCTTAAGAGTTATCATCTTATAGGCTAGGTTGGATGGAGCTTTGAACAACCTGGTCTAGTGGAAGGCGGGGGGCTTGGAACTAGATGATCACTAAGGTCCCTTCCAACCCAAACCATTCCATGATATATCCATGATTTCTGGGAGAGTGCACGCTCAGCCCGTGAGGTCGGTATTTGCTTCGCATCCGGCTGAGCCACGAGAGGGCACTCACTGTACGAGGTTTCACATCCCCTTCTCCAGAGCCAGAACACGAGCTCCTGTGGGCTTGGGAGGGCTAATTTGTGAAGCTACCCAAAATGCTGTAAACATACTGGTCTGATATGTTTGTAAAGTTTGGTATGGCCTGTCTACGTCTCTCAGTGGGTGAGATAAATGCCAATTTATTATACAACATGAGGGAGGATAACAAGCTCTCCATTAATAAGCAATATTGTTCTTAAATGCCCAAAGTATTCATAACATGGATGAGCTTTTTATGTGCAGATGGCAATACTTATTCCTTATGTTAGTTCATGGATATAAACAGAAAAATATCAAAGAAGTTTTTAACCTGTATTTTAAAGAAAGTATATACCTAGCCTCTCCTAAGAAAATCAGCGTAAATTAGGAAATATAAATGGAGAGGAATGTTAAAAGCTTATAAGACAAAACAAATCAACAAATCAGAAAAAACTCATGTTTTTTCAAGAGATTCATCCACTTAAGAGAATCAGGATGCCCTTACCTCCCCTGGTCGGATTTTGATGTAGAAGTTATTCCTCTTGTAGGAAATTTTCAAAACCTTTGGCCAGGCAAATCTATTTATTCTGAGTCTGTCTCGATATATTAAGAGTCCACTTGCACAGACTCCTAGCATGATTTCCACTCCTTCGGAATCCTGGAATAGCAAGCAAAGCACTTTGTTGAGTATTTCTACCCTTGCATCCTACAGTACTACAGAATCCTGTATCCTGTGTTTCTATCTGAGCTACGCCTTTTTAATGCATCAGCTGTAGTGACCTGATTTCTGAGCGCTACCCTACTCACTGAATGCATTCATGCAAATAATAGTAAGGTTGGGCAGGGTGAAGGAAACTGAGGGCTTCCAACGTTTCCTTATATTTTACAAAGACTCCAAAAAGAGAAGGAAAATTTTAGATGTCGTTAAAAGAATTATATCAGTCATATGGCAAAGTTTTATTAGCATAATAGAAAGGGTTATTAACATAAATACCAGACTGAAAGTAAGTATGACAGCATACAAATTTATTTCTCCTGGTATCACTCATCTCCATGACTAAGCCTTGTGAATCCTTAGATAGATTTTTCTTCTGTAGCTTGCTCATCTTGGCTTTAGTAGGTTTGCTAGTTTCTTTAATGCTCTTGTGCCTTTGCTCAGTATTTCCACTTTGAAATGCCCAGTGGGCATAAAGTTTGGCATTTGGACCAGAAAAGATTCTTTTTCAAAAGTGTGCGACTGTGCCTGTGCTATAACCTACGTTTGACAGGAGGCTGTAACTCAGACACATTAGCACTACAAAACATTTGTCCACAATCTTATCAGAACATACACATAAATATGTATTTTTTTAAGTAAGAAATATAGATTTTTCTTTCCTTTGGAAGTCTTCAAATAGTCTAAAACCAATCTTCGCTATCTTCTATCACTGTTGTTTTCATTTAGCTAAGTACTAGTACTGATAGAGAAAAGAAGAGTCCACTTTAAAGTACTGAGTTCTTCACAAATTGTTTTTAAATAACCTAAGGTCACAAAAACCTGGTAGCAGAGGCTATGAAGATGTCACTCTATGATAATCATGAAATGAATTCATCATTTTCCTCTGGTTTTCCCAGCCAGCCATCTTTTAGGCTCTTGTTGAAGAACTAATTACGTTTCAAGACCAACACAATGGTATGCATGGTCAGTCATGATGAAACAGCTACAGCACAGCTTGAAATGAAAAAAAATTTTTGAAATCACAACATAGAAATTGTGCCACAAAGTCACTCCAGTGTTAGAAAACACACCAATAGAGGACATATGTTCCAACAATGATGGTATCATCACATAAAGATAAACTTTTTCTAAATACAGCTCTTGTGTGGTATCACCGTCAGGCACTACAGAAAAGACAAAGCTAATTTTTTTCAGTGTACTTCAGTTTCACGTTCCTAAGCAAAGAGCAACGTCTGAATACAGTGAATACATTCTAAAAAACAAAGTCTCATTGCAGTAGTCACACTGCCTGGTGAATGCCTGAAATGCAAGTGTGCTCATATACAGCACATTTCTGCAGGTGCCATCCTCATTTTGATACACTTTCTCAAAAACTTGTTGAGAAATGCCTTCTTCCCTCATCTCCACCTTCGTCACAGATCTAAGTTTATTCAAGACTTCTGCTACTTGTTGGTGTCAGAGACTGTTTTCCAATGTGATACTACTAGTGTAAAATGAAATCTGAATAAAAGAATTTGGCTTTTTTCAGGAGCCATGTGGTTACATGGGACAGAAACCTGTTAGCTCTAATGCCCGAGGCAAATCCCTTTAACTCTGCATATGGATGGGGGGGGGGGAGCTTCCTGAGAATGGTGACAGCCCAGAGGACAAATCTGTCTATTTGAACACATTTTTCATCACAGCCTTGCATTGGATAACTGAGAACTACGTTTAATGGGAGCTGGTGAGTCAAACAAGTGTCCAACACCCAAGATATTGGCACAGCCTTAATGAATTGACATTTACATAGAGACATTTGCCACGGCACAACTTCCAAAAGGCATGCACAGAGATACTTGTTCCCTAGTCTGACACCATCAAATCTCACTGGCAGACCTAATTAAAACTAAACATGACTTCTCACGCAGTTTTCCCACCTTCAGCTCAGTTTTCAAGATGACCATCGGGTTTCTTAACCCACAGACAAACACAACTTGGTTACCACCACAGCCTTTTAAAATTAAGAGCATCAGTTTGGAGAGAGATTAACTTTTCTTCCAACTTCTCTTGCTCTGAGTCTTTCCATACAAAAAAAAGAAGAGCAAACCAGTAGGATACTAATACTTTTTTAGGAAAGAATAAATAAAATGGTTATCTTATAATCTCCCACCTTAAACCTCACAGCTTTTCTCCAATATTCTGAAAAAATTCCTAGGCCTTAATGCTATGTTATGTAAAATTTTCAGTAACAAAGCCTGTAACTTATTTAAAATAGTAATCCACTTAGTTGCTGGTTTGTGGATTTCTTTGCATCAGAAAAAAAAGCTATTGAGTGACATTTGCCAATCCATTTCTCTCTGCTCCAAATGTGCCTCAAGACTTTGAGAGTATCTGCAGGATACAGGGAAGGCAGTGGCATCCCTCCTGGTAGATGTTGCCCATTGAGCTGTACACAGATGCTTCATTTTCAGTGAAGGCAATTAACAGAACACAAAAGATTGCCTTGAATTCTGTAACACACATGCACAGCTCCTATGAAATGCCCCAGGGACATGGTTGCAGGCTCTTTCAAGATCTGAGCTGCAAATTTATCTCAGTTCTTGAAAGGATGTAGCTTGAAAGCTGCAGCACAAAAACAGGCTCACAATAATTTGACCTTTACAAAAAACACAGTTCTCTCCACAGGGCAGAATTCCTTGGTTCAATATTCATTTGCCAAGGAGGCTTGCTAACCTCAAAAATGTTAAAATCCATTAGTCTTTCTCTGAAGAGTGAAGAAAACAATAGTAATTATTTATTTGGAAAAAAATCCCTAAAACCAAAACTCAAACAACCAACACAAGGCTAATAGGTGGCTCTCCCAAGCCACAGTAAGAATGACCATGTTTTATTCATAACTTAGGCTGCTGATGATTAGAGAAACTACTTGATCATCGAGAATGTTTCCAGGAGAATTACTGCCCTCCCTGTCAACCGCAACAACCACACTTCAGGAAAGAGACAAGCTGCTGTCTCCCCATTATCATCAATCTGATTAGGTTTCCAGCACAGCTAAATAATTGCTTGAAAGTCCTTTGCAGCATAGAAATGATCTGCTATCCAGTTAAGATAGCATAGTTGGCCTTATTAAACTGGAAAATGTAGCTGAATTAAATGACAATTGACCACTCTCTGGACAGTTTCTAATACCCTTCCTCATCACTCCATCCATTCAGTATTATCCTCACAGATAGCATTGTCTAATCAACAAGAAAGTTTATGTGCAACATCTTTGAATCTATAGGCTAAATTATGTTATGGTTACAAGATATATTTGCGCTTATCCCGTGAGTCACCTTTCCTCATGCTGACACATGATTCATCCCACAAAATTCCTGTCTCAAAAACACAAGAAAAAACGAATCAGGGAGTCCATGCAGATTCAAGTACTATGCCACAGGGGAAATATGGCCAGTGAAAAAACCAAAGTACCTACCTTGGCATGATGGAGATCTACTCCATACATTGATAGTTTTTTGGCATTCTCCAGGAAATGCATCTCAGCTTCTGCAGGTGTCATTCCCCTGTGGAAAAGCAACCAGTTCTAGCATAAATGTTAAGAAAACAGAATCCAAAAGAAAATCCAGCAGCTGGAAAACATTTTCAGCCTGTCAGAACTACAGCCATACCCCTTGGACAGCTGGGCACCTACCAGAGCCACAGCTCTAGTGCAGACCCTGTTACCTTTCATGCTGCAAAGCTCTTCTCTATCCAGAGGCACAGAGAAGAGTCTTGCCGGAAAAATATTAAGTACACCACTGCAGAATTTAACTTCTCCTGATGCACCAGGACGGCACTTGAAGCAGCCTGGAGCTCCCACTGATGCCCTCTGCTTACCTGTGGCTCTTGTGCAGCTCGATCACTTTGTCCTCCAGCTCTTTAGTGTGGTTTGGCGCAAAGCGGAATTCGCTGATGTAGTCGCTGCCGTACTCATCCGGGTCGTAGTCGCCGAGCTCCGACTGCACGGTGTAGGAGCCCAGCAGGGCCAGAGTGACGAACGAGCAGGGCAGCCGACCCGAAACGATGTCATCTCTCAGCTGCAAGCAGAGGTAGTACCTGCAAGGGAGCACCAAAGCAGCTCAGACAGGGCTCCTCCACTGTTGCCCCCAAAGAAGCGCCGCCTGAGCACTGGAAAGAGGCATCAGTTCCATTAGGAATTTGCAGACAGCCAAGCCCAGAGCTTTTCAGCCATTTACAAGGACAATAATAATTTTGTAAAAACAACACAAAAAACCCCATAACGCCAAGCTCTTGCCTAATTTATCAGTAGGAACACCAAATTTATCTTTACACAGCAGCATGGAGATCTCTTAATAAAATAGGTTATTACTTTGTTTAGTGACCTAGATGAAGAAATACCCATTAAACATACTAGATTTCTATCATAAATCACTAAGATATAAAACTACCGGATAATTCTTTAAGGATAAAAAAATAATTAAAAACCTCATATACTGTTCTTTAAGAATAGCTGAACTCCAAGTCATTCAAAAAATGTAAGCTGTCTCTTCAGCAACCTGTTGTGCTTTCTCAAAAATGCATTTAAACAGTAAATGCTGTTAAAACCACAGAGATATGCAGTGATAGGTTTCACCAGATAGATGAAAACAGAAAAAAAAAGTGAAGAGCATTGGTTTGGTGGCAAAGGCAGAGTTCCCAGGGGAAATTTAAGAGTCAGAACAGGAATAAAGCAATCCTTTCCTTTGGAAGTCCTCTGTTCAAGTGTGAACTTTTGGCACACTGTCTTTCTGCACAGTACCTACCACAGGGGACCCTGATCTAGGCCAAAGGCTTCATGCTACCTTAAAAGCAACAAGTAGTCCATAAAGCACTGAAGATTAAAAATATTCAAAGGTTGCAAAATTTTGCAACAAGCTGGGGAACAGTTTGCTGATGGCACAAAAACCCATCATGGCTCAAAGATTTTGTGCCTCCTTCCAAGGAGGAAATCAGGTGAGGTTTTGCTTTTTTTTTGTTGTGGTTGCAATCTGAATACAAAACCAGAGAGCAGAGGTGTAGAGTGCAGAGATAAGTGACTTTGAGAGCAGGGAGCAGCTATTCATTATCACCATATTGTCTATTCCATGCACATTGATTGCTTACGTTGTTAAGTGATACACAAAATTTGCATGCATGCTTATTCTCATCTGTCCTGGTTTCAGCTGGGAAAGAGTTCATTTTTTCCTAAGTAGCTGGTACAGTGCTTGCTCTGTTTTGGATTCAGTATGGTCATGAAACCACATTATCTCACTTCTTTCCTTTCATAGTTACGATTTTACTTACAGTAATAACTTGTTACCACAAGCAAAAATGGGCATCATGCATTTTTGTGAAAATTAAAATCAACTCTAAGGAATATGTATATTGAAAAAGCTTAGGGGTTCAGGGTTAAACTATACAAAATACTTCCTAACACAGAGGATAGACACTGTTCACACTGTCTTTTCTGTCAAAGCATTGCGTATTTTCCATAAGTTCATATGAAAAAGAAAGACGATGAGAATAGAACGTTTCTTTTCTTGGATAATTAGAGTGTAAGTGCTATCAGAAACAGCTTATAAGCCACTTCTAAAAAGGTATTTAATGTTTCAAACACCTGGTAATGTCTTCAGATAGCTGGGCAGGGTCTGGAGGGTAGAATTTCACATTAAATGCAAACTGCCAAGCACCACCTGGAAAAGAACACAGATTGACTGAAAGTACACTGCAAGTGCAAACAGAGATGCTCATGTTATTCAATCACCAGCAGACTTAAAAATATCCCAGACAAGCAATTAATAAGAACAGGTTTTAGAATATTTTTCCCACGTGTCATACTGAAGATACTGTATTAGATCAGATTTTACAGCTTTTTTCTTATTTAGTAGGATTTCCACCGAGGTGAGGACACTGAGTGAGCAGTAGTTTCTTACCAATACTGAAAAAACCCCTCAGTCTGAGAACCAGGTTTATTGAAAGAAAGCACCACACAGTCTGTACAAGCTTTAAAAACCAATAACCCAAAACACAGAGGTGCTGGAAACACCACAAGCCAGAGTACAAATGGGCTCTGGAGCAGGGTGATGTGCTGAGGCCTAGCTGCCCAAATCAGCTCACAGCATCCTCTCAGAGTGCTGCCTCAGCACACTGGTCCTTTCTTCAGCAGACATAAATTACTGTGCAGACAAAACTGCAAGGACAAACACAGAGAGTATGACTGAAAAAACACATAGCACTGGGGAATTCTTATTTAATTATTTCACTAAATTTAGTTGACCCACGGGATGGATATTGGTTTGTATCGCCAGAGTTGGCAAAATTATTTCTGGAGTGTTAGCTCTAAATGTTGTAAAGAAATAATATCAAGATTGAAAAAAAGAGTTGAGTGTGGTATGTAAATATAGAAGCTATTTGGGAAAAAAAAAAAAAAAAAGGGTTAGGTTACACTAGCACATGACTTGAATGCAAATGAAAAGCAATAACAAAACCCCAAACCACACTGTTCTTACAAGCAACAAGGAAATTTAATCCCATGCAAAGCACCACCCACTTTGGCCATCCACACATCTGAGAAAACACGCTGAAATGTTCAAGGCCACATTGGATGGGGCTTTGAGCAACCTGGTTTAGTGGGAAGTGTCCCTGCCCATGGCAGGGGCTGAAACTAGGTGATCTTTAAGGTCCCATCCAATCCAAACTATTTAATGATTCTCTGAATGTGCAAGAAGAGTTTTGACGTTCACCATCAGGAATTCAGCTCTTGGCAAGACTTTTGGAGCCCTTGATTTTAGGACCTTTTCCATTTTCTTGGGCCATAAAAGATGGTGAAAGGAAGTTTTGGCTGGCAGTGAGGATGGGGCATGGTCCCACCAGGGAGTAGACCAGCCCCAAGGTGGGAAAGCAGCCAGAGGGTGACACCTGGTCCCACAACAGATGGAAGGGGCCATGGCCTGTAAATGTGTTCCTTGGCACACACAAAATAAACCAAACCTATTATAAAGCCTATCATAATAGCACAAACAGTTAAGATAGAGGGTGAGAAGTCTTCACCCGATATTTACAGGGGTTGGAATACAACCCAACACTGCAAGTTAGTGGGTTAGAACTAATGGGAAGTGAACCAAGGGCCTTTCTCAACCACCGGGATGAAATCCCAGCACTGTGGTCTGAGTGTTGTACATGTCAACCAGCATTCAGCAGGACTATATATACGTTTTGGAAAGCATTATGGGTAACAGCACTACTTTTCCACTGCTGGCCTGTTCCAAACTTCTGGAATGAATTGTACAGAGAAAGCAAATTATTACTGCCATTTTCTGCAAATACAACTGTCCACTGCCTCAAGTCCAGGATGAGACTCTTCTGCCCTGGTTAATCTCCCACTGTCACAACCTTTCATTGTCTATTTCATGGCTTGGGAACATATTAAATGCATTTCAAATACGTGGTGGGGAGCTGAGCTGCTTTACTTGCATTGACCATCTGTGTAACCTGACTCATCATGGTCTAAAGCACCTTCCTCTCCAGATCCATCCCTCCATGAGATTTGAAAAAGGCAAATGTTCATTATTTTGTATTGCAGATCACTTACTTGTAATGAAAATAATACTGGAGGATAGGGGAGATTGCTCACAGTAAGCGGGGAAATTTTCCTGCCAGTGTAAATTAACCCTTTGAATCTTGGAGAGGAAAGGGATTTATTTGCCAGGCCTGACCCAACATACGTGAATTACCAGATACTTTTGTTTTCGAAAGCACAAGTGCTAGAAGGGGTCATTAAAAAAATGTGCAAAGAAAAAAGTTACTAAGGCTTTTCTGCCCACAGAAGTCATACACACAAACATTTTGTGAATTTTTAAAAGTGAGGAAAAGTAAAAAAAATGCAAGTCAAATTTTGAGCCCAGCAGTCTCAACAAGGTTTTCCTTTGAGGGGTTTTTGAATTTCTAATGTAGCAGATGCCTAGTTATAACAATTGAGCTTTTTAAAAGATTCATGTGAATCAGAACATTGACTGAATGGTCATTTTAGGAGCAAAGATCAAGCTTCTGAAATGCAGAAAGGAAAGATATTTTAGATAAGTACTATCTTTGTACCAGTGAATTATTTCAGTATGGGGCATGAGCAGTGTTTCTGGATATGATATAAATATCAGTAATGCAAGAAATAATTCATATATGTGGCCTAGTCCCTAAGGTTACATTGCTTAATGTCAAACTTCAGGATTTCGCATCTCTGCAAATGTCAAGTTGTTTTCAGCAATGCAAGTTCATGTGTTACCAGCATCAGTAATGCCTCACCATCATCAAGGCATAAAATATTTAAAAGATGTAGATAATTCCTTTGCTAAAGACTTGGGACAGGATACAAAAGATGTCTGTGAAATTGGCTTTGTCCCCATGTGGAGACATGTAGAAGGGGGCAACAATAACAAACTTACTTCGGATCTGCTTCTTGATTTCCTTGGCAGGGTCCAACCAATTCTGCAAAGAAAATGTTTCCTTTTTTCAATTTGAATTAGAAAACACAATAAACATTATTTTTAAAACAGTGCCATGAGTCAAGTTAGAACATGTGAAGCTCTGCCACTCCTTTCTCCTTGAAGCAGCAGTAGGCAGGGCTGACATTTATTTTCAAGATGTGGCCCTGGGTAGAAGCAGGATTTTTAATAACCTTCACAGACTTTGAGGGCCTGAACGATTTGAAATAAAAGAATGAAAAATAGGAATTGGTGAAATGAACCCACAGAAATCTTTTTCCAGAGTATCTCCTGGGAAAACTAAATTTCTACAAGCTTGCTACAAAGCGTTTTTTTTTGATTGATGTTTTTTCTCTAATCCTGGGAAGCCTGAAAAGGCTTGCTAGAGGATAAGCAAGTGCAGAGTAGGGCACTACCCTGTTTGCAATGCAGCATGGGCATGAGGGGCTCTCCGGGGAAAACCAGAGGCAGAACCACAGCACCTCTGCCCTCATCCACACCATGCAGAGCCCAGTGACCATGCAAGACAAAATCCCTGCTGAGGAGGTGGGGAATTATCCCAGTGATGTGTTAGTACTCCATGGATGCCAAGGAGCCGATGAAATTCCTCTGGAGGAGGCACACAGCAGCTTGGGGTCTCAGTGCCTCTGCTGTCTTGACCTCTAAGAGAATCAAATTAATATTTAAAATGCGTCACAGCCCAGAACAAAAAGTTCGCTTTCCCCAGGAAAGTTCCACTTTCTCCAAAGGAAGATAAACAAATGTATCAGAGAGACAATAAAACACTACAGAAATATCAAACAAGCAGAACACAACAGTCCCTCCCCAACAAAAACAACCAGTTTGCAGCTGTCCAAACCTGCTCTATGGTGCAAAACAAGAGCCAGAAGAACTCCAGCTATTGCTGAGCACAAAAACACACTATGCACCAAGAAATTAAAGATACATTAGGATTTCTGTTTACAAAGATGACATGGGATGTAGGCACATATGTTGTCTGGCTGGAAGTTACGTGTCAGAGGATGGAGGTGAATGCTAACTACTTTGACATTAAAAATATGCATATTATTGATCAATAAAAGTGGTGGCAGGCAGTTGTTCTTTTAACTGTTTAGTTCTGTAAAGTAACTGGTGACCTATAAATGTTTAATGCTTCTAAACCACATGTTAATAATGAATCCATGCTTCTCATTCCCATAGGAAAGCATACCTATCTGGAAATGCACTTAGACTTCTGCCTAGCTTTTATCAAAATTCAAAACTAAGCATATGCTAAAGCATTATTTTGCACTGGCATGGACCAAGTATCTGCTTAAGGGATTTTCTGAATCAGAAACAAAGAAGTCTGTAAAGAAAGGGGAAAAAACAAACAAAAAGAATTATTTCTTTCACATCATATATATTTGAAACCAAAGGAAGCCTAGAACACACAACTGTTGTTCCTACAAGACATAAACATAAAAAAGTAGTAACAGCTCCAGCTCCATCAGGGAAGACCTTTCAGGCCACACAAAGCACAAAATACCTTCACCTGGTGAGCTCTGCTGAGCTACTGTGCACATTGCTAAGAAGTTTTGTACTGGTTTCTGTCAAAATATTTATCCTAAAATGCCAAAATAACACAGACTATTTTAAATTATCCTTTGATACTCTCTCTTTCACCGTACCATGTCCCAAACAATATATGTACATATCACCTGCACCTTAGATCATCTTTGACACTTGTAATACACAGCTTATTTCATACTGAAGCTGGGATGCAGGACAGCAGAATGTGATTCACTATAGCTACCAACTGCTTCTGAAGACTAATGTCTTTAGTCAAATCAACAACAATGCTAAGATAAAGTCAAGGCTTAGAGCCTTCCCTTATCTTAGCAGTTAGCAGGAGCAGTCAATCATCTCCTGCCTATCTATGTCCCAACCACTATTATTAAGCCATATTTTAGTATTTTATATTTTGCAGTGTATCTATGAGTGTAAATCTGACTTTCATCTATGACAGTAAAGGAATAAATTGTACTAGAAAGAGCACCAGCTCTATGAATAATATCCTTCATGTTATAAATAGCCAAAAGAGAGGGAACCCAGGGAAAGACAGGAGATGCTCTTGAAGCAGAGTCACAAAAAGCAATAAGCTCAAACCATGTCTATGGAACTTGGCAAGGAAGAGAAAAACAACTTCTGGATTGTTTGCAACTGTCTGGAGAGTGTCTCAGGGAGTTCTGATGTTCACATGCCAAAGGCCACCTGCAGTTTTGTGGATTACCTTTTGGTTTTCTGTGTCTCTGTATGTTAGCCCAAAGTAGTCTTTTTCCAAAAGGTTCAGATGCTCGCACACTTTGTCGAAGAGCACTTGACCTCTGGAACGTTTCTGTGGGAAATGAACAGAAAACAAACAAAACGATCCTTAAGTTTGCAAAATAAAGTAATACAAGCATTAAAATAACATCTTTTTCTGTCAAACCAGTAACCTCAAAATTATTCAATTCAACACATCCATCTTTCCAACCTATTGACCTGGAGCTTCATAAGAATCTGCTGAATGGGGTAAATCCTCTTTTCCTAAAACCTCGTCTTCTTGCAGAGTTAAAAATAAGTCATACATGTCATGTTTCAACTTCCAGTAAGAAAATCCCTTCTGTCTTTCAGAAACTACAACTTCAAGAGCATGATGAGGTCATACCTCTGCAAACCAAAGCAATTCTTTGTGTGCAAGTAGCAACAAACAGTGGTACAAAATATTCCTGGTCTTGGATTATCAGAGTTGTGACTGGGGGGACAATCCACTGGAGGAAAAACCAAACATGGACATACTTTTTGCTTCGGTAAAAGTGTGGGCTGCTTCCAGGACCCATTTTTGTCTAATACACAGAAAAATGTGATTACGCCATCTACGGAAATCATGGAAAGAGCCTAGCATCTGACTGGGAATGCAGCTGGGTAAAAAACCAGCTTTCCAGTGTTCCATCTTCTTTACTGGTGGCATGTCAGATGAGAAGATGTCTCTCTGTCAACAGCCAGAGCCCTTAGCAGAAGCTTCGTAGTATCTATCATACTGGACAGTAAAAATTCAGGTCATCCTGGTTCTCAGCATTGTATGTGAAATTGAGAAAAAAAAACTCCAAAAAACCAAACAGACAGAAACATCCTCTTCATAACCTACACATGCCAACTTTGATATGCCTTAACTATAATAAACAATTCAAAATTATTTGGGCCATATTCATCACTGTGTTTCCTCACTGCCTGCTTCCCTAAGTGCAGCTCAGCTAAAGGAAAACATCTCCCCACTTTATTCTGACCACACGCATACATAAATATTTTTGCTGATGTCAGCACAGCATTTTCTTTATCTGTAGCATACACATGACTAGAAGCAGACTGGAAATACACTACTTGCTTCAAAGGCAATGCAGGCAGTTGACACAAAAAAGGAGAGAGTGCCGCCTCCAAATTTACGTGCCTCTGCTGACCAAGCTGCGCCCAGACTGTGCTGCCAGCCCAGCAGCCTTGGCTGGGAGAGGGCAGTTCACAATCCAAGCTGACACAGCTATGCCAACAAACCCAGGGAGCCCAACGCTGGCCTCAAACTATTTTAGAAGTCATAAGCAAGCCAAGAGAAAAAAAAAAGAAAGAACAGAGGGTTGTTCCCTAGTGGAAATGTCACAAGAGATGATGGAAGGAGTTGTGCAGCATAATCTAATTTATGTTAAATTTGGTATTTTTACTGGCATTCGAATGGTATATTGGAAAGGATGCTGGAAAACATCCTTACATTTTTATCAATGGAGAAAATGAAGTGTGGCCTAAAAAATGTTCTCCAGCTGAGGAAAAAAACCCAGGCCCAGAAGTGCATTACAAGTGTATTCCTGTAACTTCATTTACTGTGCCTTCCAGCATTATTTGAGCAAACAGCTCTAGGGCCTTGTTCTGCCTGTCACATGCTTTCCACCCTGTAAGGAGGAAGCATAAATATGCCCCAGCTCCTTTATAATGTCAAACAAGTGTTTAGCTAATTCTTCACGCTCCAAACTTGAAAGTAGGTAACAAGATGTTGGTGGTTTTATACTTGGTGTTCCCTGTAGAGGAAGAGGCAGATAAAAAAGATCTTAATACTGGTGTGTGGAGAGGAATCAACTCAGAAACTTCAAGCCAAAATAGTCACATTTCTGCTAAAAGCAAGCAATGCTGCATTTTGCCAAATTTCTTGCTCTTCTACTTGTTAACGAACTAAGTAGTTATACTGAATGGAGAAAAACAAGCATAGAGGACACCAGCTTTGAAAAACTCTATGTCTGCACCAGTGCACCATTTGCATGTATTTGAATTGTGGCACTTTGGTGCTCTCTTAATTTTAAGAGTCACTTAAGGCCAACACAGGAGCTGTTTCATGTGGCCAATCCATGTAGCTACACAGATGTCTGTTTTGAGAAATAGCAGCTAGCAGCTGCAAGGTATGGTGTTTTAACAGGGAATTACAGGAAACAGTTGTGCAGGACTGTGCTGTAATAAAAACCAAACACCCAGAAAATTCCCAATGCTCAGTATTTCATGTTTGGCTACACACTGCAGGCAAGTGAGAGTATCCATGGCAATCTGGAACAACTTTCATGGCAATGTAACCTCCTCTTCCTCCTGTATGAAGATTCCCAAGTTGTACTTAGTCATTTTCCACAAAATTCCTGCTGCATCAGGACATCGGAAAACCCTGCTAGTGGTGCAAGAGGACATGAGCAACATGACATGTAACTGACAGCCCTTCCTGGCTAGGGTCTTCTCTTCACCATCAAAAGGTAAGAACTGGTGATGGTCGAGGGGAAGCCTTCCCAGGACCACTTCTCTTCTCACAGAAACACCCATTAGTGTCCAAACAGATGAGTCTCACGTTGCAGCCTCACCACTGCTGCTGAATGCCTGTTCTCAGGTCAGAGATGACCTGGAGAAGGATTTAGAGGACTCTGGTCATCTGGGGAGTCGGGGCTGCCTGGCAATGGAGCCACCCCTGCTGTTTTCCTAATGCAAGGCCAAGAGAAATCCTCGTGCACCTGCATATAGGCAGCAGTGCCACTTTGTACCCACATGGTGGGAGCAGGCACACTGCTTCTAGGGCATCATTGCACAGAAACACACTGAAGGGAAGCTACTGCACAAGTTCATGGAAAATTAAGAGGTTCAGTTAGAAATATATAATTAAAGCAATTGAACAGACCTCTTTTGCCCTTGCTAATTGTTTTTATTTTACTGCATGCCCAAATAACCATGCCATGAAAGGCAAGGATATCATTGCTTTGGCAGGGAGAGAATGGGAGGAGGAGAGAAAGGTCAACTTACAAATTCGTACAGCTCCTCAATCCATCCTAAACCTTTGCTTTCCATTATTTTGGAGTGACAAGTCTAAGATGATGAAAGATTGACAGTCTGTTGGTTACTGTGGTTCACAAGTTAATGGCAAAAATGCCAATCAATTCTCAGCAGTCCAAAAAATGTGGATTAAAAAAAGGGGAAAAAAAAAAAAAAGACTTTTTGCTATAAAATACTGACTTTGTAAATAAAAAAAAAAAAATCTGACAGGTAAATATGGCAAGAGTAACCACTAGAAATATTCTTAGAAATTTTTCAGGCATGAATGGGATGAAACAAAATGCGCAGGTGTGAAAAAAGATGCTTTGCTTAAGCACTGGGAAATCAAGTACAGATGGAATACAACACACAGATTAAACAGTATAAATGATCACAAAGGTCCAGGAGCAAAACCGTTACATTTTTTCATAGCGTCATCCCTGCAGCTCTATAAAGGCCAGGGCTCTCTCTTGAAGCTGGAATGGGAATAAACAGCCTCCTGGTGAACTTCCCGGTGAAAGGAGCCAGCAGCAGCAAACTTGGCAAGCCTGTGCCTGCCAGAAATTCTCACACACAAGGGAAGGGATAAGCAGCCTCTCTTTTCACCAGCTTCTCCTCAGTTTTGAAGCTGAGCTTCTCCCTCCTTGGGAGGCTGAAGGTCACACAAGGCTCTCTTGGTTTCTCCACCATGCTCAAACCTTTCCACACCATCTTCTTCAGCCCATATCCCTCCATCACATCCCCATCGCCTTACAACATCACCAGACCAAGATTGTGTGAACACAGAGTGAAAAGCTCAAAAATTAAAGTACTTCCACCTTAGCTCTGCCTGGGATAACAAGATTATTATCAATTCAATTATTCTCATTGGCAAACATTTGGGTACAATGTTTGGTATTAATGAGGAACAATAATAAGAAAGTTTTCCTTTATTATGATTAAACCCATAAGCTGCAAAGTACTTACAATAGGCAAACATTATTAAAGTGAAAAAAATGCAAGCCTTTGTTATCACCTCAGCCACAAAATATGTACTGTATGGTAATCATAGGACCACTGATTGGCTGAGGCTGCAAGGGCACCTTTGGAGATTGCCTAGTCCATCCTCCCTTCTCCAGACACACCACCTAAAATGGATTGGTCAGGATCGTGCCCATTTGGTTTTGAATATCTCCACTCCACAGCCTGTGTAGGCCACCCTCATAGTAATTTTTTTTTTTTCTGTTTAAATGGAAATTCTTGTCTTTCACTTTGTGCCCCTTGTCTCTTGTTCTGGCAAATGTGTATCACTGAGCACATTCTGGCTTTGTCTTCTTTACTCCTCCCATCAGATACACATTGCTAAGATCCCCCTGAGCCTTCTCCGGGCTGGACAGTTCCAGCTCCCAGCCTTTCCTCATAAAAGACATGCTCCAGGGCCCTCATCATATCCGTGGCCTTTTGCTGAACCCTGTCCAGTATGTTCATGTTTCCCTTGTACTGGGGAGCCCAGGATCAGACTCAGCACTTCAAGATTGAGTAAAGGGGAAGGATCACCTCCCTCAACCTGCTGGTAACATTGCCCAGGATGGCACTGGCCTTCTGTGCTGCCAGGGAACATCACTGACTTTTGTTCACCTTGTTGCCCATCAGCACCCTTGAGCAATAAAAACCCTGGACTGCAGCAACCAAGCTACCAAACCCACATGTTATAAGCAACGAGGAAAACTACATAGAAAATGAGCAATCGACAACTTAATACAAAGATGTGACACCAACCTCCTTGTCATGCAGGTGCTAATAAGACACCAGAAAACTCCTTTGGGAATCAGTAAAATATAGAGAAGACATCAGGAAGATTTCAAATCTTATGTGCTGGATGGTGCTTCCAAGGCCGGAAGCCAGTTATCCCAGAGGAAAATTTATGAGGATACAGATCTGCCACCTCCAAGGGATACATTTTATTTCTGTGCAAGGCTGCAGGCTTGGCTGCCCCACGCCAAGAGGCACCACCTCTCCAAAAGGTCTTCAAGCTGCTGTGGCTCCTGGTTTGGCAAACCTGGCCTGTCCCTGAAACACAATCATTTGCAGTCTTCCTGCAGGCCATTTTGGCACCCAATCTGATAATGCAGCTTGAGCCTCTTTTGATGCACCTCACCCTGCATGATCCGCTTTCGCTTGTTGGGCAACCTCCAACCTACAGGACCAGCCATCTTTCCTAGCTCTATGCCAGCTAGAGCCGTCCATGCTGAGGACCTGCCAGCACTCAGGCTTCTTTCAGACAGAATCCAACCCGCTGTCTGACAGATTTCTCCCTGAGAGGCAATGCCACTCTGGGACTGGTAGCTCAACACAGCTGAGGAGCCTCTGTTCTCAGAGGGTTTCAAGGCATTGGCCAGGCAATGCCACAGCTGGCCTGACCACACCTGCTCACTGCCCTGGACACATCGGGGCCTCTCCGGTCCCTTTGAACCAGCACAGCCATGATACTGGGATCCCTGTACGCCTTCCCAGGTGCTAAGGGGTTAAGAGTCTGATTACAGGGTAGAGTGTCAGTCTATTCTCAAGGCTCTAGTTTTGCTCACTGGCAGATTACCTTCCTCTCACTGAGAGGGAAAGAGGATGAGGAGCTGAAGAGCAGAAAACAGCCCTCTCTGCTTCCTAGAAATGAAAACTCCTGCAGGCTCCAAAGCGATGCACTTTGGGGTGGTTCTACTCTGGCATTTGATGCTGCAGTCTCATGTGGGTGCAGAACACTGAGCAAGGGTTGCCTGCAGCATGGAATCAATTACAAGAGATCACATTCAAACCAAATCTTGCAGCGCTAGGGAACACACAAAGTGAGAGCAGAGTTCCACAGCCAGACAGCTATAACAGGATTCATTTTTGCCACCAATAACCATCGACTCCATCGCACAGTAACCACAAGGTCAGGACAGCCTGATGAACCGAAACTTCACTTCCCTTTCTGATCAGTCAAGGAGCACAGCAAGACTAAAAAGTATCACAGCTGTGGACCTGGATTTTAAATGGGAAGAGTTTACATGTAACTTTCTGCACAAATACATATGCAAACGACCTTGCTGCTTTCCTGGGAAAAGCTGCCAAGCTGCCAGTGAGCAACGTCACACTAGCGCTAGCCTGGCATCCAACTCCACACAATTACTGTAATAACTCCAGTTAGGCAGGATCACTGGAATAAGGACAAACAGATCAGTATCATGAAATCCCGGGACGAATAAACCTCGAACTGATGTTGAGGTTATCTGGTTCACATTCCTAATTAGCATTTGCACTTTCCAATGGATCTCAACAATGCACTGTGTAAACGTGTGGGCTGGCTCTAGCCTTGCATGCTGTAATGTATTTTGGCATGTGGCTGTACTAACCTCTTCCTTTTCCCCTCCTCTTTCTGGTGGGGAAGAATTAGCTAATTTTTTTTTTTTTTTCATTTGCAATGTTTCAATGTTTTTTGATGAAAAATATTCCAATTCTGTCCAGACCACTGATTTTATTTCATTTCACTGTTTCAATTTAAATTACTTTTTGCAATTTAATTTGGGTGATACTTTCATTTTCTACCCTGCATGGGCTGCATGGTAGTCTCCTCTGTGCAAACACAAATAAAACACCCGCAAAAGTTAAAATGCATATGGCAACAAATAGTAGCATATACAAGGGGAAGTTTCTCCATCCCCACATTGCAGCTTCTGCAATTATTCTTGCAACATAAACAAGTGAAAATGATTAACTGGTTGTCAGGAGTACTTTGTACTCACCGCAGAGAGCATTCTCTTCACAAAATTCACCCAGCGGAGTCTCTGAGTCGCTGAATTCCAGCCTTCTGACAACACAATTTCTCATTCTTTCCTCATGAACTACCCCATTTACACAAAAAATATGCCAAATCCCAGAAAAAAACCCCAATACTTCTGCAAATACTCACTACTTGCAAGCTAAAGTGACCAAGCCTCCAAGACCCCTTTTGTATCAAGAACCCCATTTTCGGGGAGGGATATGAACATCACATATATGTCATAAATCAATATGCATAGGCAAGTATATATATCATTTAATGCACACAATATGTGCATACAAACAGATGTGAATTTGTAAGTGGATGTTCACTGTGGTTCCAAATGTAGAGAAGCTTGTGGCTACATCATGTTGCTTCTCCATCTACAGAAAGTCCCTCAGAGATTCTAAACTCACAGTCATTCTGGTAAGGAGCACATTTTTATCTGTGAATGAAATAATAATCAAAATACTACGATATTTCCCATGTTTTTCTTGAAAAGAGTTTGAGCTACAAAGATACAAAGAGCTGAACTGAGAAATTCTAGGAGCTGATCATTGCACTTCAGGCCAGAAAATTTCTAAACATGGAGAGAACATGTTTTTTGAACAAGTCTTGATTGAAGCCAAAAGAAAGAAATAGCTTTTTTCTTTTTTTTTCTCAAGGAAGTTAAAGTCATTCTGAAGAAGTTTAATTTAATTTCACTTCTACACATTTGTAATTTGCATTTTCAAAGGATTTACTCTTTCACTGTTTATACTTCTCCACAGTTTCTCTCCACAGGGAAAAGAAGATGAAGCAGAAAGGTGACAGAAGAGCAAAAAACCCCTGAATTTCTTCAAATCTCTAATTTCTCAACTGAAGTCCTCATCAGGAAGCTAAGTGAGGAGAATCCAGAAGGAACAAAGGATAGAGAATCTTTCCTGGAATCCTAACTGGCAGAAGATCATCAAGTGTTCCTCTGGTTTACTGAAGTAAACCTCACATGTGTAATGTGTAAGATAAAAACATCTGTGAGCATAACATGACTTAACCACCAGAATTTACGCCTCTAAATCCCCTGACCCTGCTTGCTGAAAATTGCACTGGCAGTTCCAGAAGCATCAACAACAGTTAATGCATCTGCAAGTTCAGTGTGTTGAGAGTGATGTTCTAGGCATTCCACAAAACATTTTCAAGTCATTTCTGCTAGGGAACAAAACCTTTGCTGAAGTTAGCAGTGCAACACTGAACACCAGAGACAGAGGTAAGTTACACGGTGACAAAGGAAACAACAAATGCCCTACTCCCTTCTCCCACATAGGCCAACAGAGAAAAGCTTAAAAATAAAAGAAATTTGCTCATACTGTCCTTTTATTCCAAATATTTTGTTTCTTACAGAAAAAATCTGCATACGCAAAGTATTATAAACCAATGGCTTGGGTTGGAAGGGACCTTAAAGATCTTCGACTTCCAACCCCTCTGCCATGGGCAGGGACACCTTCCACTAGACCAAAGTCCCCTCCAACCTGGCCTTGAACAATTCCAGGGATGGGGCATCCACAACTACTCAGGGCAATTAATGTCTCAGCACCCTCACAGTAAAGAACTTCCTCCTAACAGCCAATCTAAATATTCCCTTTTTTAGTTTAAACAGTTCCCCTTTGTCCTACCACTATCTGCCTGTGTAAAAAGTCTCTTTCCCTCTTTTCTGTAAGCCCCTTTTAACTATTGGAAGGCCGCAATAAGGTTTCTCTGGAACCTTTTCCAGGTTGAACAACCCCAACTCTCTCAGTCCTGTCTTTACAGAAGAGGTGCTCCAGCCCTCTGAGAATCTTTGTCGCCCTCCCCTGGATGAGGAGACATAAATGTTCAAAACAGAACATGTAATCATTAATAATAAATGTTCATAAATGTATCCCCAGGATGGACAGAATGCTCTCATCCAGTTTGTAAGCAGTTCGCCAGCATGTGTAGGAGATATTGAACAAGACATTTCTGCCAGCCTTTCAGGATGCAAAGGGAAAAAAGACACACTCAAACAAAAGAAAACATTCAAAGCAAAATACATTCATTTTTTGTTTCTCAAAAGTTTTCCATACTTCAGTGGTAAATCGTATTTGGAAATGTCCCAAGTCAAAATTCCAGATACTATCTACTGAAAAAAATATTTAGCCAAAAGTGGGGAGAACTAAGAATTAGGCAATTTCAGAAAGATTTTGCTGAATAAAAGCTATATTAAAAAGACTTTTTTTTTTCCATTATGAAGCTACTTCATGTACAGAAATGCTTTTCCTGAAAGCTGCATATCAATATAAGCTCTCCAACTGTTCTACTCCTTTATTTTAATGTATGGACCTTCATAGAATGTCCCAGTAGGTGACTAATACAGACTAATAGTTTGAAATAAAACCTGCAATAATATTTTGCATCTCTCTCTCTCTGCCTTTTAACCTAGAACACTATCTTATACTGCTCTGCACATATAAATGAATGCCACATAAGGAAACTTAGAGTAGATGAGAAGGTATTTTAACACACAGTGATGATGATGATGACTGATCACTTCCTATTTTTCCTCCATTATGGTAGTACTATAATTTAGCCTTTTATTGATATTTATTGTAATATACCATACTGAAATGTATTACCATTCCTGAAAATAACCTTTTCTGTCAACCGCTAACCCAGCATTTAGATAAACAGATAAATATGTAACACCGCCCATGTTACAGTTACATACCTACAGAAAATGTCAATAACATTGTATAATATGACATAGTTTTTATCAGGGGCAACCTTCTTTAAAGCCCTTTGAGCTTTCAATCCTAAACAGCGAGCACTAATCTAAAAAACCCAGAGGACTGCTAAATCCCAGTAAGAAGATTGGTGACCTAGTCCCGATTCTGGCATCAAACCAAATTAGGGTTTTTGCCTTCCACATCAGCAGCAGAGATCACACCAGCACTGGCACCACCCAAGCTCTAAGCGTACTGATGGGTGCTCTGCACAGTTTGCATCCTTGGGAAAATAGTGAGCACTCTGCTCATGGCAATGCAACCGCGCTGAGGGCACTCGAGAAAAAATAAACTCTCCAGAGCATGTTTTTATATGTGGAAGTGTGAGAGCCATGTCTGCACGTGCACAATGGCCACAGAAATACCTGTCAAATGTGATGATTATCAAATGCATCCCAAGTGCATCAACAGAATGCATGCTGTATAAACTGAGGTCTGCTAACTACTGTCCAATAAATGAATACAAAAACAGTGGACACAATTTCTCAATTAGAAGTTCTGTTCCCAGCACATTCATTAGCTTCACACATTTGCTAAATCACGACATAAAACAATAAACAGTATTCCATTTCTGAGAGCTTTTCAATGGAGAAAGTAACCCCCTCACTCAGCTTTCTTGAGAGCACAGATTGTTTGGGCTTGGATTTTAGCTAGACGTGCAGCTGATCCATTGGCTTAATGCCTCCTGATTGCCCTACCGCCTCCTGCAAGACAAGCTGCAGTAACTCAGGCGGGTCTCCTGGGATTCAGCACAGCAGCTGAAGCTTTCCAGTGGTGGTTATAAATATTTTCTTTATTCTACCTATACTTGGACAAACTCAGCAAGCACTCATCTCTCCTCATCTCACATGCTAACTAACTGTGCACAAGCCTAGCACCAACACAGCAAGGGGAACCAATCACTACCTGTAATACAAATAGTCCCTGGCACATATCAACAAAAAATAACCATAAATATTTTGTTTATTTTCAGCTGGAAAAAGCTCTACTGTCAACATAGTCCGATTTACAGAGTAATCTTGCCATATGAATTTAAAAGCCACAGAGCTCTCTCTGACCTACATTGCCAGCCTGGAGTGAAAAAAAAAAATACACTGCACAGAGAGATGCTCTTGAGGCAGGAGAGGGAGCAGGATGATCAAGCTTTTAGATTTGTGGTACCTTAGATGGTATTACACCATCAATGCTGGGATTTTCAAGAAAACTAACATAGCCTGTTCTCAAGCTATGTCCAAGCTTTATCCACTTCAGATCAAAACCATTTCTGCCAGAGTGAGATAAATCATGAGAGACAGACCTTGCTGCCTATCAACACTTTGCTTTGCAAGCAGATATTTCACCACCCAGTCCTGTCTATGATATTTTGTTCACTGTATCAACATACAGGGATAAGAAAACATAAAAGCAGCCCAGCTCTGCATGGGGCTCAGCCGGAAAAAAAAAATCACCCATATGAGGCACTAAGGTTTTATATGGCAAGCTAACATATTTAGAGGATGATAATAAAGTGAAGATTTATTTAGTTTGGGTCTGGAAATGGCAAGACTTAGTGGTAACATGGGGACAGCACCTATAAATTGGAGCAACTAGCAATAGAGTTGATGATGAATTTAGACAGCTCGGTTGGGTCTGGAACAAGTAGCAGGCACTTCAGACACAGAAACAAGGCAGGAAATATGAGAAAATGCAGGGAGGCTTGGCAGGAGCATGACTGGGCAGTGACATGAAAAGCAGCAACTTCTGTGTTGGCTGGGCATGGGGTAGAGGGGGAATGCACACCTTGTCCAGAAACAGCAGAAGGCTTTAAAATCTGAGTGTCCATTTGGAAAAGGGAAAAGGCAAAGCCTTTCATCCACTCTTTGTGATTTATATTCCAGCAGTCCTTAAAAAATACATGCAGAGGTTGGGTGCTGCCTGCGCTAGGCACTCCAGTAAGAAGCTGGAGGCCCCCTGGGGCAAAGACCACCACAAACAATAAGCCTGGAGAAGACAAACATGAAGGGACTGACACAGTCTCATCCTGGTGAAGCCATCAGCAAGAACGGTGACACGGACAGGACTCCCGGAGCCAACAGACCTCTATCTGTCTGGGGCAAAAGGCAGGTGGAAGATCATCCTCTCCTGGGCTCTTGCAAACAGATTAACCACCAATGAACTGTGCAGTACCTCGGTTTCAGTGTGCATGACCAAACCCAGTTTTTTAAAAACTGCCAGATGGAGAACAAGCTCCTGGCTTGTGTCCAACTGGTGCCTCAAGGGGAGGGAACCGGAGGCAATATAGGACGTTTTCAGCTAACCATTTATTCCCAAAATTATGTAGTTTCAGAGCAGCTGAAAGTATCTTTCTATGTAGGTAGACTCCTCACAATAGTTTTCAATTTTACGGCTGGCACCCCCAAGGTATCAAAATCATTATTTTTGTCTGATAAACTCAACATTTCACTGCACAGACCATTTTCAGAAACTATTAGCAAAAGGCAATAGATAAGAGGACTAGATGTAGAAAATATAGATGTGGAGAGAATGTCTACAAATTTTTATTTTTAGTTTCCTTTTTTTGTGTGTGTATGTGTGTGTTTTAAGCTTTTGTCATTTGATTGCGACCATGTCCTCTGCTATGCCAGGTATAACTGAAGGCCCAACCTGCTGTTCACTCTGTACAACATCTAAAGGAGTGACTTTGTTTTAAATCTTGGTTCCTTGTTCAGTCTCTAAAATATTAACTTGCATATTAACTGGAGAAAATATCTGTCTAATCATTTAGGTGTCTCCCTACCAAGGTCATAAGAGACCTTCTCCCTGAATACCACAGAGCCCAGAAGTTCCCAGCCACGAGAAGCTGTGGGGGACCTGAGCCTCCTCTGGCAAGGCAGAAATGCTCCAGCCCCACTCCCTCAGCCCTGTGGTGTTTTCAAAAGGCTTAGCTCAACCTGACTTGTTTTGATTTAGATTTCTTTAGCTTCAGTGACATAATAATAATCATCATCACCACTAAAAGGGAGCCGAAACATTTTTATTTTTGTTTCAATTACCAAACTGAAGAAAAAAACCTCTTTCTCTGCTCAGCCTCACAGTTGATTATTATGTGTTGTATAATATTGGTGCTGATTTCCAGATCATTGTGCTTCTTGAATTGACAAGTATTTTAACTCACAAAAAGCGGCCTATGGTATCTGAAGAAAGCCAGTCAGAAGAACTATACATTAACTTTATTCAGCTGAAACATATTCAGGCAATACTCAGACTCCTACTGACATGTGTCAGGTAACATAGATCTTAAGTGGATCCCCTGGCTAATCCAAGTCAGCCCTAATTAGAGGGTCTGGGGACAGAAAACATGCTGTGTAACAGCTATGATGCCTCTCAACCCAGTCACTTTCACTGAAACATATCCTGGGGAAGGAACAAAACCCAAAACAAAGGTCTTCATATTAAGTTAAGTGAAATGTAAGCAATGAATAGGTCAAAAGGAAGAGACTTATTAAAAAAAGTCCCTCTTGCATTCAGTAATCAGTTTCACATGTAAAGCCATTTGCAAGAGACTGTGTGGAATTCATTAAACAATTAAAACGTGCAGGGGGTGACCGAAACTCTATCCTCCAGAATGCAGAGTGCATCTTATTACAGAGGTTTCCTTCCTGACCTTAAGATCTACCTCAAAACGGACGAGAAATTCGATGTTACTAAACTCCCTGTGCAAAAGCGGCTTGCAGGTCCACACATGGAAACTCCCAGGGAAGGGTCAGCTTGGATGCCGTGTGGGGAGAGGGACCACGGGGCCATGCATTCCCCCCCTATCATACAGAAACACAGGAGGATTTTTCCTCCAGATGGAGTCTTGCAGGTCGGGAAAAGCAGCACAGGCAGCCACTGCTCTCTTTCATTTCTAGCAGAGGTGGCACTGCAGAAATAATTCTGCTTGTTCTCATCTCTTCTTCAAGCCTGTCCTAAGACAATCTTCAATGACTTATTTTTTAAGGAAGCATCCTTGTATTCTCATGCTTTTACATGAAAATGAGAAATTCATGCAAAATGCAATACTTCAGCTATTAGAGAACCCATTTATTTCATGTCCATTTTGTCTTCAAAAAGGAGTATCTGCCCATACTTGTGGAGAGCAGAAAGGGACCATTTCACCCCAGTCTGCTTCTGTCCACGTTACAAATCCTGGTTTCAAAGGTATGAAAAGAAAACTTCTTGCTATTTCAACTCAAGCATGCTACTCTGCTGTCACCCGAGGATGTGGGGAAACCCATTGAGAAAGCGGGGTCTCCACCAGGGAGGAAGTCACCACAGGTTCATCACAAAGGCGTAGCAGTGACTACAGCATGGGACACCCAACCACTGCCCAGGCCCCGGCGACAGCATGACTGAGAAAACTGGAGTTAAAAAACACCCACACGCAGTGTGTTTTAACCAGTCCCTTCCTACCTCAGCTGATCCCCACTCACCCAGAAATGGGGTTAACAGTAATACTTTGTGAGATGTTATTTCTCCATGTGCTGTGCAGCTTTATCTGGCCCCTACGTCAACTTGCTCTGATGTAGGGCTGCAGAGATGCCACAGACAGGCTGCCATGGAAACATTTGTTTTCATTTACTGGTGGCCTGCATGATAAGAAAGTCTGAGTGGTACAGGAATGATGAAAGAGTATAAATTACCAATGGGCTCAGACAGCTGAGCCTTTCAAAATGAAATCTAATTATTTTACCATTTATTTAGACAGATTATGTTATATCTTTCTGACCTCACGTTGTGAGTAACAGCATGTATATGTTTAGAGCAGAAACAAAGACAAATTCCAGCTTGTTTTAGGAAGACACTTTAAATTAGGCTATGTGTAATGGACAGCATGACAGCTTGTTCCACTTGCATCTTTTAATTAAAATGCAGTGCTCTAGATAACAGAAAACTGAGATGGGGCAGAGATGGACAAGAGGGAAAATAAATCCTAGAAAAAACATAATTGTACCATAGCATTTGAAAACTCCTACTTAAAGCTGAAGAAACACAGAAATAAGTTATTTTTGCTTGTTTTCTTGAATCTTAGGAAAAACTTGAACTAGTGTGTTCATTGTCTCCTTAAAGGTTATCTGAAATTAATTTGCAGTCTTGGATCTTGCTTTCTCTTTGGTTCTTCACACCAACAGATGCAAAGCATAAGTCTAGCTTGCTTAAAAAGAGAAATCTTCAGCTACTGCTGTGAAGTGCAGTTTTGGCCACAGCCCTGGCCTTTGACGCTTTAACAATCAACATCTCTGAGCCTAATGCTGGCTGGGAGAGCACAATGAACAACCCAAGGAGAGCTACTGCCAGCAGGGGCAGACATGTAGGTGGAAAACACTGCCCTGCATCCCTCTGAACAGACTGCATCGACTCCTGTGATCCAGGGCCCCTCACAAGCCTCCAGGTTCTTCATGATCTGGGAGAAACACACAGCCGCCCCGAGGCTGTTTTTCTTGGCAGAGTACTGGGGACAATGTCAGTGTACAAATACCTCTTCTCCAAAAGCCAACAGCTTTCCCTGGAGAGGGGAAGATCCATTAGGGGGCCATCCCACCTGGGAAAGGAAACCCCCCTCTGAAATAAGGCTGCCACTACCATCTGCAGGCTTCTGGTCAAGAGCAGCATTGAGGGTACAGATGGTAACACCGGTGGTTTATGGTTTTGGAGGAGGGTGAATGAACAGGTTGGGTTACCTACTTAGCTTGGTTTTGGCTTGTAATGTCTTACTGCATGAAAGACTTTCTGGGTCAGACAGACAGAGCACACAGGCAAGTAACACTGCAGGGCCTCAAGGGAAGGCTTTTACCTGGCATTTGCTTAAGATCCTTTCACCGAATGGAGACTACATTAGATGACCCCCTGTTAACCTCAGCTTTGAAGTTAGCTCCACTACATTTTTCCCCATACATCTCATACAACATGAAAAATCCCCAGTGTCACAAATGCAAAGCACTGAACGTGAGAGAGACTGAAAGATATAGCAGAAGACAGTGAAGATGCTCAGCATTAAATATGGAATAAGTAAGAGGGGCTTCTGAAACAAAGGACAGCAAGGGCATAATGGATTAACCAAACTTGCCTCAGAAGTGGCTCAATCTGTGAGTACATGCCATGTCGCCTGCCAGGTCATTAACGGGATGAACACATAATTGATAAGCTGCAGGTTGCACTCTACTGGAGAGCAATAAGCTCCTTTAAATTACATTAATATTTAACATATATAAAAAGCATTTGTCATTTGCAAAGCACTTTATAGAGTAACTGATGGATTCTATAATGATCCCCAACTCCCAGACTAGGGAATGAAATTCTGGAGAGATAAATACCTGGCCTGCATCCAAATCAAGATTCACTGACAGAGCTATTGTTCTAGCTCAAAATTAGGTTTCTAAGTTTCTGGTCCTTCTAGATTACATTGCTTTGTAGCCTTCAGTAGGTAGAAGCATGATACACTGGAACCTGAAAGACAGGAGCTGACAACACAAGATGACATTTCTGACTCACATTTAACAACTGTCAGATCCCTACCCTGGGTCACTGTCCACTCTGAAAGACGCAGTTATCTGGGTTGAACACAAGGAGTGGAAGTATTAAATGGAAGTATTTGATTGCCACGTTGTCTGTCCCTCTCCCTTTTCTTTTAAAGAATTAATCTTGGGGAATTTACTGACCTCCATAATTTGCTGGGTGCCTCAGTATATATTTTATATATATATACATATATATATATGTATATATATAAAAGAACTGAGATTAGCTCACTTACTTACAGCATAGTGTTAATAAGGCCAAGGTGGTGGGTTCAATCCCTGTATTGGCCATTCACTTAAGAGCTGGACTTAATGGTCCTTGTGGGTCCCTTCCAACTCATAATATTCTGTGATGCTGTGAAAACTGCATGACTTTGTGTGCTGCTGACAGAGAAGAATAAATATATATATGTGTATATATATATGTATGTATGTATACTTTCCCCCATTTAAATTGATACAGTGAGTTCACTTCAAGGTGATCCTTAAAATATGATAGCATTCTTCTGAAATGTGATAGATTGTTTCTCATGCTGCAGCACTGGGTTTCTGTGAAACCAACACAGAACTCTATTTTTCCCCAAAAATTTCTGTAGAACTTCACCTTCAGCCTCCTACACAATTTCCTGAGATGTCTCCTGACACAGACCCTCATTCTCCCTGCCCTACTAACTCCCTTTGTGAATGCTTTTTAGTCCTTGGGAGAAAAAAGCACAGTGCAAGTAGCATCATTTCTCTTGGCTGGACTCAGCACGCTTTTGCTGTAGCTAAACTTCATGAACACAGGAAGTGGATTCCCTTGGGATCTACCAAGAGTTCCCATGGGCTGGAGTGGGCTGTGCCAGAGAGGTACCTGCAGTTGTATCATCAATACATATAAAATACTGACAATACCACCTAGGAAGGATGCAAAGGCTGAATCACACCATTTAACACATGTAAATTTATGTGTCACTCCAGCTGCTCTTGTTCCCTGAAATATTTGATCCTCCTAACTAACTTTGTTTCAATGCACTCCATGGTCTGCTCATCATCATAGCCTTACAGCTTTTTCATTTGAAAATTCATCCTTTTAAGAGCTCTATTCTCATCAATATTACATTCTGCCTGGGAAGCCTGATCATCTTAGAAGCAGATAAAGTGATTACTGATGACAGTCAATACAACTTGAAAATATTTCAGCAATGTAAGTAGAAAAAAATGCATACAAAACTTATATTGGACATTATTCAAGAGCTATTTGGAACTTGCAAAGCAGAGAAATCTGACAAGCAATAAAACATGATGGCTTCCATATGCCAGCATTTTGACACTTCAAGAGAACTCAAGTTTAGTGAAAGAGTGAAACTTCCTATAAAAAGTATTATTCACAGCATTTTTTTGCATAAGTGGAAATCTAACACAACAAATCTCCCTTTCTGCTCCATCTTGGATTCTGATAAAGCTGAGCCTGCTAGACAAGATTTCCATAGAAATCTTATTTGGTAAGATTTGCTTGATTGTATTCCAAAAAGTGACTCACATTTTACAAGCAAGTGGCAAAAGCTGAAATGAGTTGACTCTTTCCATCAAAGCCAGTATGAGTCATTCCTCCAGCTTAATGGCTCCCACACTAACCCTGAGTGACAAAACTGAGACTGCAGGTCAAGAAATGACCATTTAATAGTCAAAAAGGATGTGTCCAGACAGCTAGTCCTAGATTGAGGGAAACAACGTGGGGTTTGACCAGTGAAATTAAAAGATACTCAACAGCATGGACTGCTAAGCTGCTGTAAGAGTAGTAAAATACCAGCTTCTGTTTGCAGCTCACTCCTAGCATTGCAAAATTTGACCCAAACTGTAATGCCAGGGTTAAATAAAAATCAATAAGGTTTTTGCTCACCTGCCACTCTCCAAAGCACTTAAAATGAGAGCAGCTGAAGGACAAATGGGCTGAGTGCAACATGATTGTAAAGATGCCATGATTTGGCTCCCAGTCAGGTACTCTTTTTCTCCATCCTCTCTCCTTCTCCACGCTCCTGCAGATTTCCCTTTCAAGCCTGCAGACTATTTAATCTCTGCCTTTATACTCTCCTGTTCTCCCCAGGTGGCTTTTCTTCTCCATGGCACCCCACAGTTACCCAAAGGATGGTTGGCCTACCCAGGCCCTCCAACACACATCCTTCCTCTTCAGCCACTGCTTGGCCAGGCTCAGCCTTGTCTTGTGTGCACGACCTTCTGACCTAAAACAAGACAGGCTGGACCACTGCCCAAAAATCACCTTGATGACAATGACTGAATGGAGAAAGGGTCCACCCTGAGATGCTGAATTTTCTCACGCTTACCCTGAGGTGCTAAACGTGCTCACTTTTTGCTTTTCTGGGACCTTCTGGAGCTGAAGGCATCCTCGTAGCATGGGTCTGCCCATAGGCACAGACTGGCTTTTAAGTGAGAGCAAAGACCATCCCTCCCAAAAGTAGGCTCTTGTCAGAGTCCCAGCAGGGAAGGCAAGCTTTCTTACAGAAAAATCACAGCATCTTTCTACTAGTAACATTCAGACAGAGTTATGAGTCACAGACATCACGGAAAAGCACACAAAACTCCCCATTCTCACTGCTATTTGTGCCTGACATTTCCCCCACTTACCCTGGGTGTCTCTCATGCCTGCACTAATCTCACAATACTCAGAATTACTGTATGGACAATGACTCAATGGAAGTCTCCACTCAGTAAAATACCAAGGAAAGGAAAATCCCAGTGGGATCAAAATCCTTCTTTGTTTATGGGCTTTGTTGTCTATACTGTTCTCTGCATTCTGATGTGGCATGTGCCAACAGAAAATTAATCCAGAGTCTCTGGCTGTTTCAGGGAGTGCTCAGAATCCCTCACCTAGCTAAAAGCTCTGCACCGTCTTCAAAAACCTCCAGAGAAAAAAATGAAACTATCTCTGTGCTTGGCAGTGGTGAAATATCAGGCCATTCATCCTTTTTCTTAAATTAGAAATATAATTTTCACCATTTACCTCCTGAGGAGATGAAAAAAAGAAGACAAAAAGCCATTTACCTCTACTTCACACGCATATTCCGATCCATCCAGGAGCGTCACTTTGCATTGCATATTTTTCGGTTTCTTGGCGATCTTTAGAGGAGACTTGGAAAGTTTGCTGGATGAAGATTTTTGAGAAAGCTTGTCGTCCTCTAGCTGCTGATATTCCAGCTGTTTTGCACTAGCAGCAGCAAACTCCTGTTCTTTCTCTGTGGCCTACAAAGAGAAAGAAAGATACTTTTTGAAGTAAGATAAACCAATCATGCCCTGCAGTTCACTGTGCTTGCTGCACCCAAACATTTAAGTGAGCCTTTTTTGGGGCTTGGACAAGAAAGCCCCTGATGCAGGACAGAATCTTTACTGAAAAGATTTCCCATATTTCTCCCAGCCCTCCCTTCTCCCTCGAAAATGTACAGAATACCCATGAAGGAGGGGCATTCATGAAAATATTTTAAGACTTTTACTTTTTCCATAGGTACAAAATCCCACTTGGACTTCCTGTGGGGT
>VZRS01001690.1:1032489-1068050 GCA_013398055.1 Ifrita kowaldi
AAAAACCCCCTTGGTCTTTCTGTTGGGTTTTTTTTTTTTTTTTTTTTTGGTGTTTATGAAATTCTGAGTAATCAGTAAATGTTGTTGATGAACAGATACTCCTATGGTTTCTTGATTTTACTTTGAAATCCCGTACCTGTTAAATCATACAACGTTTCCATGGTGTCACATGGAATAGAAAAACACCATCAGGTTTGCACTAATTTTGCTGTCAGTGAGGAAACAGGCCCCGAATGAGGTCAAGGATCCCCCCTGAACAATGTGAATTCATAAGGGGATGCTGACGTGCCTGGGAGAGAGAAAGGCTCCCCAAGAACCCAAGCAAAGGGTTAAGAAAACAGGACAGAAGTGAGGGGCCAAACAACTTTAATGTGCAGCTGGCTGGCTAAATGGACAGTAAGTACAGGTCGAGAGGATGAATTTTGCTCTCTGCTGATGCCCAGTAAGTCCCTCAAGATGGAGAGAAGTAGGCAGGTATGGCAGGGAAGAGGGGCAAGAAGTAACAACCAGGTTGCTTTCACTTGGGTTTACCTGAGGGTCAGGCCATTTGAAGTTACGGTGATGCAGCACAGCCCACAGTCCTCTCCACAGCACTAGATGAAAGCCTGAACAGCTCTACAGCATTTCACCCTTCCTAGCAACAGCACTGTGCTGCAGTCATTACCCTTCTCATCAGTTATATCCCTGATAGACTCCAAACAAAACCTCAACAGGAGTGCAGTAATACTTCAGCTAAAGCTCAAATGAAATAAAAACATCTTTCTGTTATCTCACTACAAGGCAAAAAACCCCCAGTCTGCTCTGGCTCTGAATTATTTCAGTGTAATAAGCAACAAGCATTAGTGGAAAAATATTGTAAATTAATCCTTCAAGTCCGTTTCCATTCATTGTATATAATAAACCTTCGTGAAAATGAAGCAAATCCATCCAAAGGCTTTAAGCTGCTTTGTGACCAGAACAATGTTGCATCATATAACCTGAAACAACAGTGTACTAAATCACGGGGTACTGTCCCTGAGTGATTTCATAAAAACAAGCTTTAAGTTTCCCCTATGCCTTCCAGTGAATGGGGGGAAGGGCAATTTGGAGCTGGCTGTGATACCTACAGTGTCAGCTCCTACCAAAGCCCCAGCAAATTACTAAGAGGTGAGGCAAGACCCCACAGTCCTCCTTTCCTTGCAAGAAGGACACAGCAATGGCCTCCTGGGCTTCCCTGGATGGGGAAACTGGAAGAAAGTGGGGCTTGAAAGATAAAAAACAAGAGCTGCTTTCAAAATCTATTGCATCCCCAAGAGCAGCCCAGCACCAGTTGTCTCTTCCCCTACCTAGCTCCAGCACAAGAGGAATTTCTCCTTCCAGCAGTTGGACACCAGCTCTGTGCCTGGATGTCAAGGCCCTTGCACACCTTGAAAACTGGCAGGAGATTAAGGCACAGTGTATGTAAGTGGATCAGCTGTTTGCTGGGCATTTAACACTCACAGCACCTGTGATGAGGAGGGAGAGTCCCCCTGGGCTCACAGCAAGGCTGGAGGCCAGCTACCCTTCTACCACATCCACAGCCAGCTGGCAAGTGGTCCAGCCTTGTGCCACGAGAAATAAACAACACTGAAGATGCCTCCTGCTTGGGATTCTGTGAAGAGTTGCACTGCTGCTGGTGGGCAGAGGGGCTCTGATGCTTTCTGTATGGTTTGTCAAAAGTAATCTGCCAGGAAAGGTGCACGTGCACATATGTGGGTAAAAAAAGTAATTCCAGTGATGGGGAAAAAATGCACTGCCTTACCCAGTGGCTCATTACATTTCTCATGTGAGAGTTTGCACTCTGCTTCAATAAAAAACAACCAACAAAATACCCCAGCATGGAACTAATCTCTTTCAAGAAAACAGAAAAGCTGCTTGAGAAAAAAATCTACAACAAAGACACCCATCATCCATTTAAACCTTAGAACCATACTCAGCCTACAAGCAATTTCTGTGAATCCCAATGAACTAGTCATTATTTTCCTTCATAATGACACTCAGTACCTTAAGACTACACCAGACGTTTGCTTATTTGCAAACATTAAAAAATATTACTGAGGTTATTTCGTTTGTTAAGGTTCCCATCTACATTTGGATCAGGGGAATGTGTCTAGGTTAAAATCATACAAAAGGTTTTCCTCTCATTTGTCTGGAGAACAAAACATGCCAAGAACCATTAGAGAAGATTCCCCCAAACTATGCTGATATGTTCAGGCATTGAGGTACTTTCAGACTGTATTAAGTCTCTTCTTCCTAAAGAATCTTGACATCGTGGAATCTAGGAAAAAACAAATGGCCAGAGAAAGACCCATGTACAGAGTGAATTATTTTGTACTCTGCTAGCATAGCTTCATTTTCTCCTAAATTCTTCTCCAAGATATTTCTGCACTCTATTTTTTGTAGTTTCTGTACTCTCTTTTTGCTGTATTTTATAAGTGTCGTGGACTAAATTCTAATGCAGCAGAAGTTGCTTCAGGGTTTGCATTTTTTGAGCATAATCTCTCTCATGTATGACAGAGCATGTTCAAGCCCTTCTAAAGCTGGGCCCCCTCTCAAAGAAAGCCTCTGGAGTCATGGGATTCAGCAATAATGATCTTGGATACTTTGCACCTTCTCACTGCAAAGCATCCAAGGCATAAAGTGATATTGCCACATTTGCAAAACACATTAATCCCATCTACCTATGGTAGTTCACATTAATCCCATCTACCTATGGTAGTTGCTCAGAAGCGTTGGTGCCCAACCTTGTGTGATGCCTTTTTCTCTTTTTCAAAGAGAGAGGAAGGCAGGCAGAAAGTCAGGTTGCATTATTACACCTGATAGGAAGGACTCATTTCAACAATACCTGTTAATCTCAATATGAACAAGTTCTTCACCTACATTGAAATGTTGCGGGTTTTACGTGCATAGGATGACAAAGAAAAGTCACTGTCGTGGATTGGCAACTTAAGTCTTCCTTCCCAAGGTTCTCTCATATGAGCAAGAGCAAAACTCAACTTCCTCACTGCAATTACAGACAGCAAGAGAGAGAAAGAGCTCCCTCAGTTTTTGGCTTTTTAATGACACTGTTGCAAACACCGTTTGCAAACACCATTGTCTCTTAGTGCTGCATTTAAGTGTTCCTTTCCTGAGCTACAGACACTTAAGCCACTATGAAACACACTGGGCCTATCAGAGCAGCTGGATTTGGCAGTCTGCTTACAGCATGGATGTTTGGATTCAGCCTGGTAATCTCGGCAGGAAGGTGTCACATATCCCTTTCACTAACCCAGTTCTTCTATCGTGCCTTCCACAGAAACCAGCTCACTGGTGATCTGTGGGAAAGAAAGGGATCATGCAGCACATGAGAGCACCTCACACCTCTAAACACACGTGGACAGGCTTGGTGTCTAAATTGGGGTTTTTTTGTGTGTGTGGTTATGTTGGGGTTGGGCTTATTTTGTGGTTTGGGGTTTTTTTTTTGCTGCTGTTTATTTGTTATAATTTTTTAACATGAAAAGAAACTTGAAGTGGAAAGATTACAGAAGATGTCTGGAAAAATATCTCTATAAATACTAATACTTACGCCTAAAACTGATAGAATTACCCTTTTAATTCATGACCAGTTTATCCAACACCTTTTCTCTTTTGGACAAGCAGCCTTGCTTCTTTTCTCCAAAACTAATTACAGGAAACTTCTGATCTATTTGAGAGATCAAAATTGCTTCACCAGTACTGTCTACCCCAAGCAGGTAAAACAACAGGAGCCTGCTTCAAACAGCCAGGATTTTTTAAACGATGAAGGAGAGGAGGAGCTAGACTGGCTCATTCCACTTTCCAAAGGTAAATGTGATCAGATGAGGGTCATAACCTTACGGAGCTAAGGGGAGTGATTTGCAGGTACCTCATTAATTGTGTGTCACTTACCCATGAAGAACAATGCCCGTTAATCCTATTGACTGGAAATTATTAACGGAGAGAAGAAAGCAGCTTCCGCAAATTTAATAAGTGCAACAATGAACTAAATGGAAAAGCATGCAATAGCTCTTCTGAAACCTATTACATGAATAGCTCAAGTAATTATAATGCAGTCATTTCAGAGCCACGAGAAACTTAAGGGACCACAGATTCTTCACGGCTCACACATCAGACAAGCAAGCATGAAATCAGTGTTCAGCAGGTGTCAAAAGAAATGAACTCTGAAAACATTTTCAGCTTCATAAAAACTGACACTGTTTGCTGTCTAATGCAAATGCAAGGTCGAAGATGTTTCCTGCTTAGTTAATGAGACTGCCCTCCTATTTAAGCACTGGGGGCAGAAATACCTGCCATGAATTCAAAAACATTCTGTACAAGAACTACTTTTCTTTAAACACAAAAGACCACCCAGCCCGGATCTACAGCATCCCATCGAACACCCTTCCATGCATATCCGAGTACAAATCTCCACTGCTAACATGCCAGGCTCGTTATTTCCCAGGAGCAGTAGGTGGGTACACAGCCAGCTGTGTGTGCTTGGGCTCCCTTACCTGCTCCTTTCTCACTGGCGTGCTGTGCGCTGCCACAGCAGAGAACTGCTCGAGCGCGGTTGGATGTTCTTCACTCGGCTGCTGCTGTGGCTGCGGCGGCTGCTGCTGGTCCTGTGGCTGGGTCTCTGCCGCCCCTTCCTGAGCAGGGCTCTCCTCCTGATCCTGCTCTTTATCCTTGGACTCAGAGTCTGATCCCGATTCTGTAGTCATGTTTGATTATTCTGTAAAACAGGGTGAGCAGACCTACTGAGTACAGTCTTATAGCTGGGAATTTGTAAGCTAGGCATACAAAATGAAGAAAGATCAGAAAGTTTTAGTCTTAATATCCTCAGACTTTAAAACTTTAGTAGCTATCACAGTGCCCCAACCAGGATCCCTAGGAAAGCTTCCCTGGTGCAAAAGACCAGGTCTAAATGCACTCATACTCCCAAAAAACACGTTGCCAAAAAATCTTATTCTACATAGTAATACACAGACATTATAGGACTTATGTTCAAGTTAAATACAGATTATATAGTTCATTATTCATAAAAGGAGAATAACACATTGGGCCTTAAATCTAACAAAACCCAGTGGAGTTTGGGTTCCTAAACCATGTGGAAACTTGAAACATTAAATCTTTTGTTCTTTACTTTGAAGTCAACAGGGCTTGAGCTCCTCAACACCTGCACTCCTTTTTGGAAATGTACTCAAGTACTTTTGATGCATTCAAGCAATATATTAATGGTTGAACTACATGATCTTAGAGGTCTTTTCCAACCTAAATAATTCTATGATTCTATACATACGAGAGACATCTGATATGGGTCCACCAACAACAGTGCAAACATACAATTGCCCTTAAACCCAGCTCTGTCCTCCCCACTTGAATTAATCTGCACTTCTGTCATTTCTTTCTAAGTGCTAGAGTATTCAAAAGAAAACAAACAATTGCATTAAGTCATTCTAAGTGTTAGATTTAAAATGAAGGAAATACAACTTTCCTTGAATGTGAAAAGTCTATGTTTGTACTTAACTTTGTTCAGTACTAAATCAAAATTAAAATATTAGCAATATTAATTCAAAATTTTAACTACTTCAATTAAATAGTTTTGTTGCAAATATGTGGTTGGCACCCAATTCTAAAACTAAATACAAGCAAACCCCAACTTTAAAAAAATACTGTGATTTTTTATCAAAACAAGGATTTGAAAAAGCAGACTGTGTCAGTTCAGCAAAGGGAGTGTGCTTTTTATGTTTGCTACTCATATGTTCTCAGACCTCACAAACTTATTCTTGAATATTTTGCTACTAAGCAACTTGAAGGCAAACCAGTCTACTGCAATCAATTTCTGTTAGTCATCAGGACATGATTTCTTTAACCTGGTAACCATGGCTACTGTGTAATTATAGGTGTTTCCACAAAACATACATCTGCTAATTCATCTGCTAGGAAGTCACTATGAACTCCTAGCATACACTACACTGTTTACTAGTAGAAGCAAGTTTATTACAGAACATAAGAAAAGTACAAACTTTTCTTTTTTCTTTTTCACTTAAATGTTTGATAAGCTAAATTGCTTGACATAAAATGTTTTAAACGAGGCCAATTACTATTTTCAAACTCACTTGTGTATTCTGCGCTTTCAAGGCTAAGCTCTCCAGTGAATACATGTCTCTGCAGAGCAAAGCAAGTCACAGCACTCAGCCTGTGCTCAGCTCCTGCACTGCGTGTGAGGATGGGGGTGCATGTTCCCACCTCCTGCCAGCCAAAACATCATGAGAGAGCAGCAGAACCAGAAAGCATACATGGCAGATTTATGCTTCAGGCCACATTTTCAAGGTACTAACATGTGACACACTTGTTTAGAAACACATAGTAAATTTCTACACTCAAACTAGCACAACTGAATAAAAAATATCTTTTGAAATGTGTTTTTTAACAAATTGTCTTTAGCACCTACAAATAGTAATAATTAACTTGGGTCTTAAAATGCAACAGTCAGAAAGGTGTTCATTTAATCAAACTTCAGCTGTCCATATCTGAGATGGTCACTTTAAATGTGGAGCAGAAAAACAGACGTTTCAGAGAGGGATTCATCTGACCTATTTTAAATTCCTGCTTTAAGCTGAGATAAATCACATCCTAGAGCGACTTCAACTTGCTACGAAGGAAGCCTAAACAAGTTCCTTCAATGTAGTTCACACAGACCCATCCTCCATGCTCAATTCTCCTAAGCCATTCTTTTTTGTATGCTTTAAACATTAAATTGCACAACAATGTTAATCTCTGAGTTTTGCTTTGCCCATCTGTCAAATCAACATGGAATAAACTATTCTTCATCTGACACTCATTATATTTGCCTTGCTTTAAAATCACCCAGGTCTCCATGAATGTCTCAAGTTTCCCCCTTCCCCCCCATGTTTTGTACAAGTGTATGAAGACATGAGATGCAAACTGATCAAATAATTATTTCAATAAACTTGAACTATGTATTCAATTTTCTTTTCCAGAAACTATGGATAAGGAAGTTACCAAAACCTAACTTACAAGCCACAAAAATCATTGCTCAAACAATACCAAAGAGCACCTATGACCAATACAAAGAGTAATGCAGGTAGTAAGTTGTAGTACTTTTTTCCCCCTCTTGATATTACTTAGAGCAGTGTAAATAAAAAGTAACTATCATACTTGCTGCTTAGAAAGAGGTATTATTATTCTCTGTAGGATCAGATTGCCACTCATACCTAACCAAAAGCCTGTCTTCCTTCAGCTGCCATCACCATGCCTCTGAAAGTTCATTTTTGCACCTCGTGTAGCTTCTTTCCTAATGAACATTTGTATCCTGGCTGTTTGCAAGCACGGGAACAGCCATTTAAATCAGCCCCATAAACCACAACTTCATGTAGCATGAGATGTAAACAAGTTTTACTTTTCCTGCCAGTTACAATTTTGAATCCCAGGGAACAACAAATGTGGTTCTTATATTTTTCTGGGACATTCCTGCATGAAGCGTAGCCTTACAGAACTGAGTTGCTCTCTAGGACTGGTTTTCTCTCCAGTTCCATGAGTTCCTGCTAGCTTTAAGAGTGCTTTATTAGAAAACTTTGTGTGCTTTATCAAATCTTTCAGTGTAAGAGATTCCCCAGATACAATATTACTATCATTAGTCAGACAGCAGATGGATTTAATTAACCCAAGGTTGCCCACTTCCAAATGTCTTTATTTCCCCATGCATGTAACACATTTAGTAACAAACACCAAGAAGAAAATACTGTTCTTCTCACACTGTTATCTTACAGGTGTAATAGAAGCAAAGCAAGCACACTGCAAATCCAATTTCTTGCAAACTCCTCAGATGACAGTGTTGCTAAGATTTATCTCCTTCCATCTAGTGCGGGTTGAAAATACCTAAATTACAAGGCAGAAAACAACATTCCTCTCTCAGTGCAAACCAATAAATTGTTTTGCCTTCCTCAGCAAACAGCTGCTTATCCGCATGAACTCTGACAGCATTTCATTTGTTATAAGTAGCACAACAATCCTCCGAGGAAGAGGTAATTTCACTTATTGAAAGAAATAACAGTAATCTTAAGAAATTTACCAACATAAATATTACTCTACCTCTGTTTGTTTGCCGCAAACCTGACAGAACAGCTAGTAGTGCCCAAACATTTATCAAACATGCAGCTGGCTGAGAATTTCTTATTCTTATTTGATTAGTTTATTTACTATAACTGGCTATGTACCAAAACCATGACTTCTAATGTGAATTTCAGTACAGGAAGAAAGAAATCACTCAAGTTCCTTAAACTTTTTCTGTTGCCGGCACAGCCTCTGTATCAAATTCCCCTTTCCAGCAAACAGAAAACAAACCAATGAAGAGAAACTGGGAGCACTACCTTACACAAATGAGGTAATACTATGCAAACCAGATGTGCTCTTGGATAGCTACGCTTTGGCTTACAACCCAGTATTCAAAGAGTCCAAAAGATTAGCAGAGTCCAAACTTAACACAGATGCTGCTAATACTGGATAGTCTGAGGCGAAAGTACATTTGGCTGCAGAATGAAAATCAGAATGAAAATTAAGTCTTTTGATTAAAGGGGAAGGGAGGGGGCAGCCCCAAACTAGCTTATTTGAATCTACTACTAAAAACTTAAGTTAAAAATGCATCTACTTTCAGCAGTGTAAAGTTTTAAAATATCGGTATTTTAGTGATGCTGATGAACATGTAAGGGAATATAAACATTAATATACTGTCAAAGTATTAAAATACAACCAAAAAAACCAACATGGCATTTTATAATAATTTTTATTAGATCAAATCACAGAAAATAAATCTTTTCATACCCTTACACTACACGAAGACATTATGTAAGCATTACAAAACCTGCAAACCACTTTCACAAAACATCCTAAATCCTAAAACATCCTAAAACATTATACCACATCTAGATCTTGTTCCCTTCAGCTACCAACCTGTAGCAGATTGGGAGACTCCCGATCCTATTATCAGTTGGTCGTTATAGACTTAGAGCACAGAATTCCCTTTTCTCCATAAGGGAACCCAAACCATGTTGTCCTCTGTGTCACCTGGTCCCCTGCAGCGAGTGACAGTGCCAATCTACTATATAAATTCATACATTCAAAAACTTCCTTGACACTGTACCTCCCGTTTTCAGAGCACAAACCTTCTGGGTTGCATCCACAGAGCAACAAAATTCATAGCTAATTGACAGCAGAGCCCACAGTTTAATTAATGCTGCAGTCATTAATAAATCTTTATTTATATATAAATACATGCTACTGAAAATATCTGCTATATTAAGCAAACAGAAGTCACATTAGACAAGAAATTGCAAATTAATTCCAAATAAATTGTGATGTAATAAGAAAACAAAATTGAACCAAGTATAATTAAATGAGCTATACATAGCCACTAACTATTTCCTGTAATGCATGGATTAATGATTTACATTTAAATGCTTCTTTGATCTAATTAATTCTCTTTGTGGAAAGTTCTCCTTTAATTACAGTAATTCTTGAAGATTGTTATAAATCTTTGCAAAGGTCCAAATTTGGAAGTTATGTAACAAAATAATGATTCCATACTTCAAAAATAATGTTCTGCATAATGAGGGACATATTTATCCAATAACGACGAGATGCTGAAGAGAAGAGCATATGGAGAACAATATTGCTGCAATGAGCAGTGACAGAAATGCCAATATATGTTTCAAGAAAAGAATACACACCAGAACGCCGGCTTCTAAGCTTGAAATATAAACTGTTTTCATCAAACTGCCTGAATCTCAGCTCACTTCATTCCAGTTGGGTTCCTTTTTAGGAAAACGATTATTTTCTGTTGATCCTCTTTAATGTAGATAAGTTTCACCCTGACAAGCAGGAGGCACCCAAGCCACAAACGCCTGGCACAGGGTCCCCAAGAGTTAAAACCAGCTCTTTCTTGACCCATCACCAGTGCCAGCATCAACTGGAAGCCTCGCAGAGGAGGCACCTCCCTGGCATTACAGTTACTTCAGTGGATATCAACAAGCCAAAGTGCCTGCAGAGATGTGTCCTGAGTAGACATGAGTGGGAACGACCTCAAAATGGGCCACTGGATGCCCCCTCCCAACCGCACGCTCCTGTTACCTTTCTCATGCCAGCACCAGTGTGACTTTGGGGGCCTGGTGGCTCAGCTGGGAGGGCTGGACCTCCCTAGGATGGGGAGGGGGAAGCAGCAGCCCTCCTTTGGGCAGTGATGGGGCCTCACAGGGCCATAAGGCTCCAGCCCAGCAAGTGCAACCCTTATACTTCAATTCACAAACACACTGGCTGTGCTGAGAGTTCACCATTGCATCTTAAATGTACACAGATAAGCACAAACCCATTAGAGGCAGCACATTAAAAAACAAACAAACAAAAAAAAAACACATGAAAAGAATGTCAAAAATGTAATAAGAGACAAGAGGAAAATCAATGGAGAAAGGTGCCAAACATCCAGATGAGCTGCCATTGTGCCAGCAGAGCGTGCTCCAGGTTAAATGACTTAACAGATGTGGTGGCACAGGACATGGGCCCAAGCACAGATGCAGGAGGGAGACTGCAGGGAGGGCAGGGAGGTGTCAGTCAGCAACAATAAAAAAAGCTGCCTGGAGGCATTGCAAGATATAGCATGAGTTAAAATATTTGTTTGGCCTTCTAGGAAGGTGCATGATACAGATTTCTTTAAAGTTTCTCGATGAAGATAAAAGGAAAACCGGAGGCAACATCTAAGGAAGGAGTAATGTACTCTGGAGGAGATGGAGAAGGCACCTTAAAACAACTAGACACACCTTTCAAAGGGGACAAAAAGGGGACGGCAGACACAAGTTACCTGCCAGGACCCAAAGCTCCCTCCTCCCAGGCACACATGCATCCCTTGGCAGCACCACCACAAAATGAAAATGCAGCTGGAGTGTTTCTGGAGAAACTTCACCTAGCAAGCCTGGGGACAGAAACTGTCAGAAGCTTTGAAAGGTCCTGGGAAGGGGAGGAATATATCAAAAAGGAATTGTACACCAAAGCAGAACCAGAGACACATGACTCAGGGACGAACATAAAAGGAGAAATGAAGACCAGGATGCAAAGTGACTTAGAATTAACCAAGAGATGTGGTGAATAATAAGCAGAGAGTCTATAAATACATTAGAAGGAAAACCAGGCCTGTTACAAAACATGAGAAAGGCGGAATTCTTCAGTGCCTCATTTCCCAGCAGCTAGCTGGGACTAGATAATGGGGGCATATTTCACTTGACACACAGGATGTGCAAGTGCAGGCTGGATGGAGTAAGGGAAGAACAGAGCAAACGCATCAGTCAGCCCAGCAGTTTCAAGTCAGCAGGAACCACTGGAAATGTCCCTGCAGTGCTTGAGGAGCCACCATCAATCATTTTTAAGCCATTAACCACTGCTACGCAGATGCCAGAGAGGCCAGGTAAGGTCTAAAAGAAAAGACCAAACGCAGCACCCAGTCTTACAAATCAAAGTGGGAACAGAAAAGCCAGAGCACTTCTAATACCAAAGTTACTGGAGCCCACTGCTAAAGGATTTCTAATCCTGTAAAAATAATGAGATTAGGAGCAAAACACAACAAATGGCCAACATGAACGTATCAAAAAGTCATGTCAAACTAGAGTAATGTCTCTCTCACTCTCTCTGACAGGGCATTTGTCCCAGCCGATAAAAAGGAAGTAGAGTAGCACAGATGACAGAGCCTATCTTTAGAAAGGCTTTGAAAACAGCCCCACATGACTTTTTCGTGAGTGAACTACAGAAATAGCTTACGTTATCACAAGAAAAAAAGAAAGGGCAGGGGGGTAAGGTGTACAAGTAATTAAAAAAACCCAAACCCTAACCTACCTAGCCAACAAAGTTATCAGCACCATGATGAGAGCCTGTGAAAACTTAGTGATTTAGGGAATCACAGCCATTTGAGCATCAGTGGAAGATGGGAGAGTGCCTGATCCATGCTCAGTATCACACCGATGAGGTTGGGACACACCACTGGCATCCTCACCTGACTTAAAGAAGAGCAAAGCAGTCTGAAAGAAAACCATATATGTGCTGAATCTGACTACATAAGGATAATGGCAGCAGGAGTGCAGACCTCAGAAGGGAAAAGTGATGAGGAAGATATGGGTTAAGCAGCAGGAATGAAGCAGTATGAAGGTCTGATGAATTTCTGTGGGACATAATGCTGGAGCCGTTCTGTCTTCTGCAGCACCAGGGAGAGGTATACAGCATGCTGTATTTCAGTTTGGGATCCATATTCTTTTGAAAAATATGCATTAAAGAGTGTCAAGAAGGGAGCAGGAAGAACAATAGCAGCTTTAGAAAATGTGACCAGTGGAAAAACACTTAAGGAACTGGATTTGTTTACTTTGGGAAAGGGAATAGAAAGAGGGGCTGATAAGAGCCTTGCAATACATTCAAGCTTCTTGCAGACAGAAAGTAATCAAGCATTTGCTAACAGTGGAGCAAGAACTTGATTGGCATCAAGTGGGATTTAGAGTAGACAGCATATCAACTATAATGACAATCAAGAAGAGGTTATCTATAGCTGTGTGGAGTCACCACAGGACACTTATGTACTGTTAAAAAAGCAGCAACAAAATTCTCTGTTTGCAACTTTATAAAGCATAAGATATTAAAATTTTGTCTCTTTTGCTACCCCTTCCACTTGTGTTGGCAACTCTAAATTCACAAAATGCATATATTTGCTTCTGTTTCAGAGCACCTGGATGCACAGGGCGACATTTTTATCTCCTGTTTGCCTTTAATTTCTATGAGTCAATGAAATTACCTGGGCCTGTTTTGCTCTCGGAATGAGAGGCTTCACACAGCAATAAAACCCAGAATCACTGCAATTTCTGCTGCCCCACTTGCACGCAAAGTTTACGAAGAGTCTGACTGACCGGGTTCCCTGAAAACACCAGATCATCTTTTGGAGGTCGTAACGCCTAGAGCACCCCAAGGCTACCCTAATTTCTCAACAGGAGAAGAAAAATCAGGCCACCATAACATCTTTTGGCTCATTTTTTTCCTGTCCTGCTGATCCAAGCAGTTTTCCCCAGGGCAAACATGGATTTACCAGTGAAAGAAGGGAACTGCATTTTTCCACCAATCTCTCTGTTCAGGTCTCCAGGCATGGGGTGCAGTTGCTGCTGCACCCTTCCCTGCACCCAGAGTGGGGGCTGGCTCTGCCCCCTTCATCCCCCCCCCCCCCCGGATTCATCCACCAGCTCCAAAAGGAGGGTTGATTACAGCCGCTGCCCACCACTCATGCCAGTTCCTGCAGAGGGCTCCCATCTGGAAGAGCCCACATACACAACCCAGCAAGCACACACCTTTCTGGGAGTGCTGGGTGTAACTAGAGAAATGCACAATTTAACCCGAACCTGACACTTATTTCATTCATTAAAAAAACCTCAAGTGACACCACCAACAAAACCCAAAAGAAGAACCCAAAGTAGAACTCCTGACAAACACAACAAACTACTGCTTATAACAGATTTCAGCAAACTGTCTGCTCACAGAAGAGCTTTAAACCACACAAATACTGCATTGCAGGAAGGTAAGGGAAGTAGAAATAATACACAAATACCTTTATAAATCTGTACAGTGAGAAACAACAGGGAATTACAGGGAGGAGGCAGATGTGAGGAGGAAGAGAAGGAAATGAAAAAACCCATAATGGAGAACACAGCTACATCCCACAGATGTTGGTCATGAGAGAATTGCATAGAAACACACCCAACTTCACCCCTCTTTCACTGAAAAAATCTTGGCAAAAAACAAAGCCCACAGCAAAACTTCTTGTAGCATGATTACAACCAATTGATAAATATTTTATTCAGAAACTAAAAAGGCAAGAAACAGCCCTCAATGGCACAGGCTGATTTTCTGCAAACAAGTGACTTTGATTACTTGGGTTATATTTACATGAGGTTTTGACCTTTCTAAATTGCTCTGGAGCCAAATGTTCACATGGGGCTCCCTGTGCACCATTCACTATTTAAAAGTTGTATTCAATGTCACTGAAGCTAAGTGTGCTTCAGGCATCACATCATTAAAGTTCATATTCTCTTATATTGAGCAGAAAATAGAATCAATTCAAACTTAAAAAAAAACCAAAAAACCCAAAAAAAGAGTTGCACGGGTTGCTGACACATGGCAGGTGTGCTACATTATCACACTACCCTCAGGCCAAAATACTGTAACACCTGTGAACAATATTCTTTGTTTCATGCAGTACCTAAATAGACTGTGCTCCAGTGCTCCCAAGCCGGTGACCCGCCTAACCTCACAGAAACAAGAGAACCAGACAGACAAGGTACAAGTCAGAGCACCAAGTCCATCTCCTGTAAGGGCTTCTGACTCCCTCTGACCAGACATTTATCATTCCAGCTCAGGTGATGGAAGAGCCTATGAAATAAAAGAAAATTTGAACTGTAATTTAAAATATCAACTCAACTTTTCTGATTTTTTCTTATTAACTAGAATCTAGCGACAAAACCACTTGTTCTTTATTTTACTGAATAATTCTTGAAAAAAATCACAAAGGACTGCTCACTGATAAATTAAACCCTCTCCACCTTATTACTTGCAAAAGCGATGTACCAGCATAATTTTTTTTGTTTGGGTTTGTTTGGTTTGTTTGGTTTTTTTTCAGTGACTGGATATTTTCCCCCCATTTTTATGATTTGGAGGGAATTCACTTTTACATTTCTGCAGCCTTTTTTCCAATCCAGCGCGGTTCAGAGATGGAAGAAAGGAAGACGGACATTTTGTAGCCAGTTGTGTAATGCCTCTTTCAGCTGGCCACAGCCATTTCCAGTGTCCATCACTGCTCCTTCCCAGCAAGACACAAATCAGCACTGTGGCTGCAAACCCTGCTCCCAGCTCCCAGCCCTGGCACAGGCTCACAGGCACTGCTGCCCTGCAGCATGCTCAGCTTCAGCAGGTTTTCCATAAGCTTCCCCAGAACTGAGAATTTCAAAAGCAATTTTTTAAGGGGGTCATGAATCACTTCTTCTTGGAGGCAGATGTCTGACATGGGTCATGCAAGGCAGGACACTTGAGCAATGACTTCCCCCACAACATCCCCGAGCAGTGCTTGACCTCCATCACTGGGAGCTCCAGGTGCTCCTCAACGCTGGATTAAAATAATTGAGAAAACTTCAAACATTCAGGCAGATGCAAAAGGAAAGAAGTCACAGGCAGCAAGAGAACGCAGAGGAACCACCCTGAATTCTTGCTGGGTCCTAGTTAAATAAAGGCAGCTCTGTGTGAGGAGAGTCATCATACTGAGGCCTGGGGACAAAAGTGCTCCTACTTCATATTCCTCCTTTCCTTTTGTTCCTTCCTATACTAACACTTATTTTACATCCAGTTTTTCAACTTTTGAAGGTGCTAAATGGGTCTGATGCAGTAACACTACTTGATGGTGGGGCATCACAGTGGTTTTAGTCATAATAGCTTTTTTTTTTCTGAAATGAATTATTCATTTCATATTTAGATTTTAAGCTCCTGGGCATTCATGTCAGTTTTGAACATAAAACACATCCTGCAATATCAAGTAATAGACTTTCCAGTTTAGAGCACTGCATCAGGAAACCACTGGCTCCTCAAACAAATTAAAATCTTGTGAACCTAAACAACCAAACCCACGGCATCAGACAGCAAGGTTTTTATACTTAAACTCTTCTGGTATCTCCACGCTCCCCAGAGCTTTAATTACCTGCCATGGATTACAAAAATACTGTTCAGTTGGCACCGGCAGCTAGCCCGTGACACGTGTGCTCCAGGTTACACTGTCACTGCACAAACATTCTCCCAGCATCCTCTGGAAAAGCAGTTCAACATTTCCCCCCTGAAACTCAAATGCACATACCAGCAGTCAGCCCTAACGCCTCAAATTTACACCAGCTGTAAAATTATGTGTTGGATGCAAACCAAGATCTGAGGATGGTCTGGGAGTAGGGACTTCTAGGAACGAATCGGTCAGAGTGGAAACACACAGACAACAAGAATATTTATGGTGGATCCAGGCATCTGTGATCTCACTTAAAATCAGCCAGAAAGCGGGATTCTCTTCCAGAGTCAGTTACACTTTGATTACATGTTTTAGAACCATTTTAGTTACATGTTTCCAAAGCACGGGAAGCTCGTTCACACCTCCCAATGCAGGACCAGTTAAGTCCTGAGGGTCCTTTGCACGATCAGCTCTATAAGAAATTAAGAACAAGCTTTTGGTGTCTTCACATAAAGTAAGAAATAAGTAAAGCCAAAATTTTTCACCATCTGTGCAGCTACACTAAACTACAAGGATTTGCAGACCAGCATCCAATACAGCCTGACAAAGAAAATAGCTATCTTTAAAGAGGCTCTAACCCTTTTTACCTATTAAACCCTGAAATGCTCTACATACAGCTTCATAGTAATTACATTATATACTCCTGACCCAGTGTTATACTGGATTATGCTGTCTCTGAAGATGGATGTTACCAGATCTGGCAATTCCTCTGCAATTTGTATGACCTTCCTGGAGTTCAGACACATAGAAACGACAGCAGCTCAGAGAGAGGACAGAAGGGGTTGAGGCAATTGGGCCAGACAGGTGGCCTAAAGTGTCCCCACAAGACAGTGGACAGAAAAAAAAATGGGGGAGGAGGGGAAAATAAGAAAGCAGAAAGTTGCAGTAATGCAGCTTAATCACGAAAAAAAAAAAAAGGCGTAAGAGGGAAGGACAAATTCTTGCAGCAGAAAGAGGAAGAAAAGCTCTTTGCAGCTTTTAAATCACTAGGCTTTCAAAAAAGTAAGTCACATAAATCTAGGTTACTCAACAGACACTGAGTATTTAAAATGATAATAAAAAGATGTATTCCCTATCAAGTTGATAATTTGAGAGGAGAAGTGAAGGTAATTAAGCTAGATGCTGCATTTCCCAAACTCTGGAATTAATAACTTTACAATTTCAATTATTTCCTTCCCCACATACTTTAAACATACCCTTGCTAAATGTTTGATAGTGTGTTTTTAAGGCTACAAACCACTAATTCTAAGGTAAATAAAATTTACCTTAATTTAAGAGAGAATGCAACAATTCAGAAACAAGGTGAAAGACTTTGATACCAGACTCTATTAGGTGTGCTGAGTTTCAAACTTGTAGCATGTGCTAAAGAGGTAAGTGCCCAAATCAGTGAAATGAGTCCATGAACAGTGGCTTTTGCCATCTTTCCTCCTCATGTTGTGCAGGACCCTATGCAAGACCCTCTGGGTAAGTGAAAAAGGACTGCTGTGCATTGTACCTAATGATTATTTTATGCCAATCCATTTTCTTCAGTACCCTTCAGGTCACAGAATGTAAAATTCAACTTATTTATATTCCACATTGTGCGGTAGTTTGGGTGGGGAAAAAAAAGAAAGGTAACTGGGTAACTGTTTCACTCCTTACTGGAAAGATTTGCTCAAATTTCAAAGCTTAACATATCAAACAACTTTGATACCTTAGTGCACAATTCAGCCTTCTCAGGAGCTAATAAACATGCAGGAAATACAGTTACTCCCTAGAGCATCATAAATGGTGACTCAACAAACACAAGCTTCTTCTAGAGCTATGTCTGATGCTAGATTAACAAGAGTCACTTTTCACCTCTCCTTCCCCTCTTCTGCTCACTCTGCAGTGTGTTTTCTGTGGGGACACAAAACTCCATGCCAATATTCACAGGGCCATTCCATCAGGACTAAAAAATGAATGAGGTAATCCACCCCCTCCCTCGATGTCATGAATGCTCCAGGGAAGTGGTACCCTGCAGCTGGGCTCCAGTCCATTCTGCTCCCTGTAACCTTCTCTATATGCATGTGTTTTACCACAGCTGGGGCCACAGAAATTTCACCCTCAAGAAATCATTGCTTTAAAGGTTTGCAAAGAAGCAAGAAACCAACTACCCCTTCCCTCAACTCCAGAATGGCATTAATTATCCCTACAGCAGCAGCCACCCCACCTTCTTTGAGAGATGCAGACATGCAACAAAAGCACCACCACAAAACAAGCACATCAGATACATGTTGGATCTTAATTAGGGAGCTCGCCTTGCATACTGACTTCAATGCTCCATGATCCCCTTCCCAGCCCCCCTGTCTAAACTCTGCCTGACATATACTTTTATGTCACCTGTTACTAAAATCCCACAATGCTGATGTTCACATGTTCCCCATAGGCCATTTATTGCATTGATTCCCTAGCCTCATTGTTTAGGAAAATTTTCCCAAATGTCTGACCTAATTCTTCCTACTTGAAATGTACTGAGTTCTCCTCACCCCAATGACAGTGGACGCACAGCCCGGCTCCGCAGCTTGCAGACGGCTGCTGTTTGCCCCTCAGACCACTCTCTCCTCTGCCTCTTCTGGCAAGTCCTATTTTTAGTCCTCTCTCAGGCTCTTTTTTCTCTCCTCTGTTCTCTTTGCCATCAGTTCACCTCTTTCTACAGCAATAGCATCCAAACCCTACTTTCAGCTGAAGATTAACTGTGCTTACTGATGCTGAACAGCTTGCAAGGACAGCTTTATGTCTGAAAACCAGACTTCTCTTCATACCTCCTGCTAGAAAAGAGTTTAATATTTTCATCATATTATGACAATTATCAACTTAGTTTTAACCTTTGATCCATTCATAATCCCACACTGTTTTCTCCACACTCCTGTCTAAGGATCTCCCCAGTGGATAAAAACTGTCTTAGATACATTATTTTCAACAAAAAGTGAGGAACAAACCCACTTACTAGCTAGATATTATTTAATTTTTTTTTAAATTTTATACTTACAAAGTCCCTTCTCTTTTGTTGGGTATCATTCAAAAAATTAAAGCATTAATTACCATTATAGATCTAGTTTCAGTGACAAGAGTGCACATGATTTATGTTAGAACAACTGCAGCTCCCTGTATCCAGAGTACATTCATGCCATGACACTCTTATTTATTAAAATATTAGGGAGTTTCAATTGGAAACATTTCCAGTTTCACCTATAGCTTCCATTCACTGCTGACATACACACTCCAGTTCCTTGACAGGTCTTGGGGCCATTAGAAATTTGGCCAGGCTGACCCCCAATATGTTTGTCGTAGTGGTTTACAGGAGCTGAGAACATCCTCCAAACAAGGCAGGAACTCAACATTCTTGTCCACTTTCAAGAGCCACAGGGCCATTAAGGCGACCCGAGTGGCATTGCTGGCAGTGTTGTAACTTATTAATAAATTGAGAGCAAGCTCACATCTGCTAGGAAAGGAAAGTCTAGTCTACCTCATTTTATGGTCTCTAGCTGAGTCAAACACATTAAAATATGTATTACCTCTGTCTACCTGTCACTTCGTGTAACATGCTTAGGTGAACCCATGGCTGCAAGCCAGAGCCCAAACTGTTCCAACACAAGCCGTGCTTTTGGGGAAAAGTCATTTGCGACAGAAGTGTCAGGTTCCTCTCAGTACGCTGGCAAATGTTTGCCTCAACCCTTACTGAACCAAAAGTTAAATGGTGAGGAAAGACTGCAATTTCAGGTTAATATGGGCATCGTAATATGCTCACAAAATGAACTACATGTTCTGCCTCACCAAGGAAAAAATGGAAAAATCAAAAGAGAGATCGAGACTGATTCCTTCAACATGTATTTTAAGAACAATTTCGACACTGGTTTCTCAAGAGGGAACAAAACCCCAGCCTACAATACATCACCACCAAGGAGACCCTCTCTTCCTACCTTTGGTACTGACAGTAAATGTGCCATGGGGACATGACGCCAAGAAAGGGCTGACAGGCCAACATAGGATACTGCTTCATTCCAACCAAGTGGTAGACAATGGCTGGCATTCAGACAACTGAAAACTTGCAGAGAAGCTAGTTCAAGCTGGCTTAAGTAGATGCAAGCGTGGACTTGGATATTTAAGAGTTCTTAAGAAGAAAAGCAGCTTGCAATATTTCAGGGTGGGGTTCTCAGACTTTCTTCTTTGTCTAATCCATTAGGACTAAATAAGACCAGAAACATGGCAGGGTCATGTGTGCCCAGAACTGCATCTAAGCCTCAGAATTACAGCTGTAATTAATGGGTTTTCCAAGGGGGGGTGGGAGGGGTAAGGGGAGGAGGGGAGAAGAATCAACTGGAGGGAAAAAAAACAAAACTGAAACCACCCAGAAAGCCACAGCAGCCTGCAGACTTGAGCAAGTTAGAGATTTCTTCTCTCTTGCTCACACACAAGCGCACAATCAAGGGCACAACTTCCAAAACACACACATTTGATGTTCTTCCCTGTTTCACCCCATTTATAATCTTTTACAGTCTTGTAAAAGTGTGCCGACTTCAAAAAGATGAGGACTCTTCTTATTTCTTATTATTTCTTCTGCAGTTCAGCATACCACTAGACCTGCACTGACACAACCTTAAGTGACACAGGTTCAAGTATGCAGCTTCACCATCCACCAGTGAGATGCATTTTATTAGGGTTTTTTTCCTTTTCCTCTTCCTCTGCTCACACTTCAGACGACAGGAAATGCCTGCTGTGAATTCTTGTCCAGCATTTTAAATACCACATGAAGCGCTTTCTGTCCAACGCCAGACAGCTTCCCATGGACTGTAAGCTCTCCAAGAGCAAGAGGTGTAAATACCTTTCTCTCTCCTTAGTGAGTGGGAAGCAGCCGGGCCAGAGAGGGAGTCTACAGCCCCTACGTGCCACTGCACCCACCCAGCACCCACTCAAGCCAGCAAGGACAGAAAATACCGTCAGCAGATAACAAGCCACTTCACTCGACCACCCCGCTCCAGCTGTAACCAAAACTGGCAAGCAGCCAAAAGCTACCAAGGTTTTATGAAGATCATTCGGTTATTTTTCAAGCAGTCGACTGTACCACTGTATACACCACAGCCATACATTCATTATGGTTGGTCACATGGAATTTAGTGCAGAAAGGCTGAATTATTAGCTTTTTGCAACAACCTCAGTGTTGTAACACCCAGAAATCTCATAGGAGACAGTTTTGCAGCTTATTAAACTAAATACATTTTTGTGCACTGCAAGTTTTAATTGTCAAGAAAGACCATGTACAGCTCTAAAGCTATGAAATGTATTATAAATAGTGCATGTGTTCACATTAGTTTAATTTTGATGGAGAAGGTGACTCTCTGAGTTTATTCCTCTAATACTCTGGCCATACCATACATGTCTGTAAGGTACAGCAGATCTACTACTGCAGCTGAACAAAAGACAATTTTAAAACTCCCATACACGAGGGATAAATCCAAACTTCTCTAAGAATAGAAACACCAACAAGCCATGATTGCACATCTCTTTCAAACACTCTTCATAACAAAAAGGCTGGATTTTTGGTTTGGGTTTTGTGGGCTGGTTGGGGTTTTTTGGTTGCCTTTGGGGGTTTCTTTCCTGGCTTTTGGGAGGATTTTTTTGGTCTCTTTTGTTTTGTTTTTTCAATAGACGGCTTATGTTATCATTCTCTGTCCTCTCAGAGGATGACATCTGGTTGCTGCAGAAAGCAGTTTCTTGTTAGAAAGCAGACTTGTTAAGTCATGTATGCACCTAGCAAGCTTAAGTCTGGCACACATCCCTTCCAACTCCTCTTCATTCAAACAAAATTATATAGTGAAGAACCTGTGCCATAGAAGAAAAAAAAAAGCTATTTTGCTATTTTCAGAACAGACTGAATGTACTTGAATGAAAACTAAACTGAGTACCGAGGAAAACGACAGGAAGGGAAAACTGATTCAGCCTTAACACTTTGTGGCTGTAACCATCCTTGCCCTTTGCACTGTTACTAACCTCAGCAGTGGTGCCTGACCTGTACAACAGGATTTATGGGTACCCTGAGCAGATGCAGAACTATTTCCCAGTGTATCACTTTCTGAGGCAAAAGGATTTGCAGTTTCCTTCAGACTGCTGGTGTGGGTCTGCAACACAAGGTGCAATATGCCTACAAACCCTATACTCTGTGCCATGGGTTTTCTAATTTGCTTTAGTTCACTGGTCTTTGCAGGCACAGGTAGTGTGCTGTTTGGGACCAGAGCAAAGGCAGTGCAAGGCATGTGGATGTCAGGGCCTCACCCCAAACGTTTTATTGTCTCAGGCCAATGACACTCTCCTAATGAGGACATGCGTGCATGCTTCTCTCCCAGTTTATATTTATCCCCGGTCTAGGTGCTGTTTTCCAGCAGCGAACACAAGCTCGCTTGTGCTGAGGACTCTGAAACTAAAGAAGGAATTCTTCCCCCCTCCACATGCGTGAGATGTCAAAATGAATTCACACAAACTGGCGTCACGTGCCAAGGAACAAAGACCTGGAGTTTTTGAATGTTCAAAGCCAGCATGTGTTTGTCCCTATGCTTATGTTCTATATGTACTTTGCCTCACGGAATCCTACAGCAAACAGCTGTCATTAACATTCACCCCTTCTGCTAACACTTTCCTTAATCCCTAACTGACTTCCCAGCCTATAATTAAACTTTCCAGCTGCCACACTCAGAGATGGCACCAATATCCATCATTTATTTCTAAGTAGTCCTTAAAAAGCTCTTCTTCCAATTTCCAAGACCATGGACTAGAACCAAAGCCTCTTACCCTTACAGGTTTTAGGCTAAAAACCTTCCATTCACTTACAAACTGTCTCATCTTTTACCAGGGAAATTAAATGGCCAAGTAGTATTAGCTTAACAATTACACTAATGCATTTTTATAGTGCCAATAGCTGGAATGCAAAGAGCTTGAAAACTGATGCATAAACACTGCATGTGTTTACACATTATGTACAGAAAATATACTAGAACGAGCTGTATAACCAAAAGCACTTACAAAGCTGTTTGATTCAAGCCCAAAGTTTGAACAGGAGACTGAATAAAAATAATGAAAGGCCAAATATCTTACTTTCGATTGAAACAGTAAATTTGGGTTAGCACTTCAATCTTGAAAATGTGTTTTTCACATTCATGTAAAAGATTACTTGAACAGCAGAGCTGGTTGACAACATTTCCATCTGGTACTATTCTTGCAGTGTTCAAGAGGACTTGATACTTGATAAGAAAATTACTGGCTACACAGTTGAAAAAGGGAGAAGATGTCTGAAGAAAATGCTGCATTTTTGGTAACATGACATAACAAGACCCTGAGGAAGCTGAGCAAAGCAGTTGGAGGCAGTGCAACACCCAGTGGACACACAGCGTGAAGTTCAGAAGACTCATCATCCACAAGCCCTTCAGATCCAGTACAAGAAAACCCCACCAAACAGCCACAAAATCCTGTTATTTTTGTGAGCCCCAAATGTCTGGGACATCTGCTGAGCCTACAAAGTTCCCCCAGCCCAAACCTGAAGGCTAGAGAGACATGTACATCATCCTCAACCCTTGAGCTCTGCAACTCCACACACCAAAACCCAGGAGCCTGTATCTCCAAATACTGTTATAGAGTAGAGCAACATCTGCTTGACTGCTGAAGCACTCTCACTGCAAACAGCAAGCAGGCTCCATTCACAGTACGATTGGCAAGTGCCAGCTGGCAATCCTGACAGCCCACAGCCTGCAGCCTGCTGAGGACGACTCGGAGATGTTCGGGATCAGCCACCTCCGTGTCTCCCTCCAACATGTTCAGGAGTCACAGCGTGCTTCGGTTTCGCCTTTTGCCTCACGTGGCAGGGAAAAATTGAGTGCTAAGATGCAGCCTTCATGTTTCTGGAACTGCAGGCTGGCTTCATAGGGGATGGAGGCTGCAGCCTTGCTGGAAGTTACCAGCCATTTAAACAAAGTGGGGGCACCTTCAGGAAAGGAATGCATTGGTTTTCCATGTTGTGTTATTGGTTGAGGTTAACAATTTAACATTAAGGTTTTAATGAATTTCAATAGCTGCACAGGATTTATCAGCTACAGTAAGGCTATTTCAGTAGGCTACTAGATTAATCATTCAGGTTTTGTCAAGTCTAAAAGCATCACTTCTCAGCGAAGAGATGATGCCAGACAGGTGCAAAAATTCAAAGCCCGAACAGCTATGGCTTGTTCCCAGCACTAAGGCAAGAAAGGCCAATATTTTAAGTGAAAATGAATACACTTTCAGTTCTCTCTAAACTATAGGTGAAACTTTTCTCCATCCTTACATTAAACATATAATTTTAAAGATGGATTTTGAAGAGTGCGTGTGACACTCTTAAGCTTCAAACACGTATGTGTTGAGAGGTTAGGAGAACATGAAAACAGTGTTTCATTGAAACCTGCTTGTCATTTTTAATCACAGGATAACTCTAGAAGAGGTGTGACTGATGCAATTTAAATTTTCACCTGACAAACTGAATTATTCATCTTGGCGGCGCCTACGACAAAAGACCAAGCAGAGCAGTCAGTCAGTCACCAGCCCCAGGAGTACTACAGAACATCCTTGAGAAGGGGAAGCCATCTCTTGCAGCACCATGGGGTGAAGTCCTGCTCCTCGCAGGCACAGCAGCCAGGAGGGCCCAGGATCTCATCCTTGTCCCCACTGCTACCTCCTACCTTTTGTTTTCCAAAGCAGGGGAGGACCCTGGGCAGGCCCACTGATAAGAAATGCTGCAGTCCGCAAGGAAGGTGACAGAAACAAAGCCGAGGGCTTTATCTGCACCTGGAAAGAGCTGTGTGTTCTCTACTTGTGGCTCTGACAGGGAGGACTAAGGAGTCTGAGAAGCTTCTTACTTGAAACTGAATGCAAACTTTACCTATTGCCAGTCATTACTTCATTTGCCAGTGGTGGGACCTGAGGGAATGGTCTGTAGTTGTGTTTAGGTTAGATATTAGAAAAAGGTTCTTCACCCAGAGGGTGGTTGGGCACTGGAACAGGCTCACCAGGGAAATGGTCGCAGCACCAAGCCTGGCAGAGTTCAAGGAGTGTTTGGACAATACTCTCAGGCACATGGTGTGATTCTTGGGGTGTCCCGTGCAGGGCCAGGAATTGGACTTGATGATCCTTGAAGGTCCCTTCCAGTCCAGCTTATTCAGTGAGTCTGTGAAACACTCCAAGCTCACACTAAGTTTTCAAGAAATTGCCTTTTTTTAATGGAATGCATTTGTCATCGTGCCTTGTCACCCCAATTCTGGAAGATGCCACACATTTTGCAGAACCGTTATCTTAAGCAATGCAATATATTACCCTTATGTCCTAATTTTGTACCTCTCTAGTATTAATGATCAATAGTTCCTTCATTGCGTGGCTAACCAGAGCTGAGAAAGAAATAAAGTTCTAAAAATTTCCACAGAGTTAATCAAAATGGGGTTTCCATAAATCACAAGTTCAGAATAGTGGGTTAAGAGTGGGCTATCCAAGGTCTTAAAAGGAAGACCAAATGCCACCAGAAAGCAGGATTCCTTGCCTGGAAATGTAAAGATGTTGGGCTTAAACATGAGATTTTGAAAAAACAAATGGGAGGAGGAAAAGATCTTTTAATCCCCTCATTGAACGTCCCACACTTTTCCATAGTAGAGTCAGAGCTCTCCTTCTCTTTGGTCCACACTCTTTAGTCAAAGCGTGAATTCTGATCAGCCCACATCTCCAATATGTTTTTAAGTAGGAAATAATTCCATTCATTATGCAAACTCTTATTCAGACTCTTGTTAATGTTTGTGCTATCCCTTCTGAATTTCTGGACAGTTTCTTTCAGGCTCAGCAGCCAGCATTTAATTAAGAAATATTTAACAACTAGTGTTTTTTAAACAACGTCACGTTTGCAGAAATAATTGCATATCACATCTACTTTACAAAATCACAATAAAGCCAGTGGAAACCAGATACAGAACACATGCCTTCAGCTAAGCTAGTTTTGTTTAGAAAATGAACAGACAACGTATTTCCTTGGCTGAGACCTTGATCTGCTTGCCAAATCCAGTCCTGCAGAGTTTTTTCTTCTTACAACAACATTCCAGGCGCAGAGGACACTATCAAGGAAGCACACTCACAGTTCTGTAGGTTAGGAACAACGATAACCTTGGCATGCTTTAAGAGAAAGGTAGCAAAGCATTTTCAGTACAGTACATAATGCAGTATGTAGTTAATGTATCTGTTTTATGCCTTTAGAACTGCTTGGAAGCCAGAGAGCGATGGGCATTTTCTTATGCAATTAGAAAATTTATAACATGATGCTTTGTTGCTGCATCTTCTAGTGCATGCCAGCACTTTTTTCCTTAGGAAAAAAAAGCACAGCAAGATTTCTTACAAACCTGAGGAGGTATCAAACACTTGTATCGATTTCCACAGACTGGCTAAAAGAAGGAGGCATAACTACACTGATGGTGTTCTTCAAAGCAACATCATAGGATCAGAAGGTCATGGGGGGCATCTTTTTTCATACCAGCTATTTTGCTTTTAGATAGAAGAAATACTGGCTAGAATTAGAAAGGGGTGCTTCAGATGATGGAAAATGCAGGACACAGTGAAACAGGAAAATAAATTGCAATAACCAAACTTCTGCTGGGGTGAGGCAAGGTGATTCGGAACAACAAGGGATGGGGAAAATACAGTGATCATGTCTGCACAGCAGACAGATAAAAACAAAATTGCAGCTGAAGAGCAAGGGAGTCCAAAGCCAGGTACAGAGTTTGTTTTAACACAGACATTCCTGTTACAGAAGCTGCTGGAATCCTGGTCAATGTAACCATCTTGCCTCCATGGGTAGCCCCAAAACCATGCAGTTTGCCCTATACTGGCAAGAAACATTTTATGTCTGTTCCTACAGCACAGCAATGGGAAGTTGGTAAAAATTTTAAAAGAAGGAACTTTTTTTATTCTTCAGCTCTGCATCCTTAATTCAATCACTGTCCCCTAGGGCTGAGAAAAGGACTGGCTTTACTGCTCTGCATTATCATGTTGGCAGAGAAGCTACACAGAAAAATATTCATAGTTTATATATGATGCAAGTGCAAGAAAAACAGTTTTGGGTTCACACAATGAAGAATAAGTCAAGAAATCTAAGTCACAGAAGCAGCAGATGAGGATAGAACACTTTCAAACCTTAAGTGTGAAATTCCATGTGGTTGGGCTTCAAAAGAACTGTGGTCAACGGGAACCAGACCAGAAATAACAACCTTAACACCAACACTTAGAAGAGTAAGGTCGGCTTTTCAAGTAAGTTTAGTTTAGTTTAGCTTTCAAGTAATTCAGTTAGATCAGCATTTCACCATCACAATAATTGTGTGGCATATTTAGTTATGTGCAAATAAAAGTAGGTACATTGTTTATGCAGACAGAAAGCCTGGCTGAATATATTGAAATATACTGATGAAGGAGATGGGTGCTGTCTTTTCTCCCTACCTTGGAAAACCAGTGAGGGCAGAAGCACTGTCTGCTGGCTCTGCTTCTCCAACCCCGGTGCAAAGGGATTACCAAGATCAGGATAAAGTGAGACAAATCAGCTATTCTCTATTTCTTGAGGGTGTCATTAAATAGGGTGGCATGAGAAGCAGCTATGGGTGGTGGTTATTTTTAAAATTTTTTCCAAAATATCTACTATAGCCCATGAATAGATGATTATAATCCACAAATATGAGTAGTGGCACTGAGGGCAGGACTGAACACAGAAAGCAAACTAGTGTCAATACCAGATCTAAACTGGAACAGAGCCTGCCTCCAACCTCTGTTTGCTGCACTTAGCACACTACCCCTGCAAGTAACTGATGAAACCCCAACAGCGTGCTGGCACAGTATTAAAGGATCCTCCTAATTGCCATGCCTCAAATTCCAGCTCTAAGCCTGCTAAGAGAAAGTCTGCAAAACTCTTTAATAAATCATAGAAATCAGGGATGAAAATTAGGTCATGTCACCCACGCCTCCTATGTGCACCGTGAGTTTGTTACCCATACAGTGCTGCCGAGTGCTCTGTCTCGACAACTCCTAAATGATTCAAGTGCTGAGGTTTCTCCCAATTCCCTAGGCAGGCTGTTACACAGCCCCGTGAACGTCACCACCCATAGGCTTTTCACTGACCAGACTCATCCTCTCCGTTACCAATTTTGCCTCTGCTGTCCCATTTTGTTCTGCTCCTATTTATATCTTCCTCCAACTCCCCCCAAATCTGCTCTTGATGCTACCTCAACCACTATCCGGCAAAAATTGTTGCTCAGGAAACGTTCTTCTGTCTCTCCTGTAATACTGCTGTAGTGTGCTGCTATTTTTAGGAGAAAAAAGGAGGTGGTAAGGGAATGAAAGGCTGCCAGCTCCAGCTGTACAAGAATAATGCTCCAGTACCGTGGAAACTACATTACAGTGTTTCTCTTTAAGCACATATAATTGACCAAAACCTTAGTCTTCTGGAATGATCTAAACAGGAAAGACAGAAGAAATGGAAAAGACAAATTCCAAGGTTAAAAAAACCCCTTGTCATCTCACTTCACCTTTCAACCCCACAGCTGTGCTCCTCCTTCCAGGGCTGTTCCTGAGATTTTACAACAGCACTTGCCTAGTGAGACACATGGTTAAAGTAGCCACATCCTGCCATTATCCTAAGAAGAGTTTGGGTCGGAAGGGACCTTAAAACTCATCTAGTTCCAAAATCCCTGCCATGGACAGGGACACCTTCCACTAGACCAGGTTGCTTAGAGCCCCATCCAACCTGGCCTTGAATACCTGGCCTTTGACAATGCTTTCAGGCACATGTGTTCTGCACAGGGCCAGGAGTTGGACTTTATGATCTTTGACAGGCTCCTTCCAACTCAGCGTATTCTACGATTTTATGACTTTCAAGAATGGGGCATCCACAACTTCTCTGAACAACCTGGCTATGCCACCTTGTCCTATCACTGTGTGATCGTGTAAAAAGTCTCTCCGTCTTTTCTGTAAGTCCCCTTTAACTGAAATGTCCCAATGCGGTCTCCCCAGAGCCTTCTCCAGGCTGAGCAATTCCAACTCTCTCAGCCTGTCTTCCACAGCAGAGGAAGGGCTCCAGCCCTCTGATCACATTTGTGGCCCTCCTCTGTACCTGCTCCAACAGGTACACAGCACCTTTCCTGTGCTGGGGACCCACATCTGGAAGCAATATTCCAGGTGAGGCCTCATGAGAGCGGACTAGAGAGAACCACATCCCTCAGCCTCCTGGCCACACTGCTTTTGATGGAGCCCAGGATGCTGTTGGCTTTCTGGGCTGTGAGCATGCTGTGCTGAGTCATGTTGAGCTTCTCTTCCACCAACTCCCCCAAGTCTTTCTCCTCAGAGCTGCTCTCAATCCATCTCGCAGCCTGTATTTGAGCTTGGGATTGTCCTGACCCATGAGCAGGACCTTGCAGAACCTCACGAGGTTCACATGTGCCCAGCTCTCGAGCCTGTCAAGGTGCCTCTGAATGCCATCCCTTCCCTGCAGCGTGTCAGCCACACCGAACTGCTTGGCGGTGTCAGCAAACTGTGCGATCGTTACAAAATGATCAATGAAGAAACCTGCTTACAAGAAGCCACTGTGCCTTGGGCCAGCCCCTCAAGTGGAAGTGAGCCCTGTGTTTTATGCCTGCTTCAAGACAAAGTGACATGCTGACCTCCAAAAAGGCGGCCACCCATCATTCCCCAACCTCCCGCGGCAATGCCGGTGCCAGATGCCCCATACAAAGGGCTTTGTGCAACCAGTGCCTAGACTATCTGGCCAGACTAAAAGACCCTGCTTTTCTGAGCACACAGTTTTATACATCACCCACTGTCTTTACCTTTATCAAACCTCCTATTTACAGATATGCAAACTGGAAACAACCTAGAGGTACCAGATTTCTTGCCACAAATAATTCTCACAGGCAAGCAGTGATGTTTCTCTTTGTATACATGCATATGTCCATGTATAGACTCCATACATGCATCTGTGGGGCACCTTCAGCGATCACACCATACTGGGAGCAGAGGGGCTATGCTCTGTCTGCCCCAAGAGTTGCTCTGCAACAGCAGTAATTTAATTGAAAGAAAACAGCGATAAATACAGTGCACCTGGTGAAGTAATCATTTCCAGGGTCCTTAGAAAGATTACAGCTTCCTGACCTAAGCTGTGATTTGGTTGGGTCAGATTTTGATACCTCCCTCTAAACCAAACTGAGCCTTGCTTCACAGCCAGGCTTACCGATTTTTGTAGGAAGACAAGCAGATTAAGATACTCCCCAACGTGAGTCAGGGTGCAAGAACAGGTCTCTCAGTTAGTATAAACATATGTTTCCTAGGTCTGGAAGAGTTGAGTTGTCTTTTTTTTTTTTTCTTCTGTTCTTCACAGCCTGTTTACATTTCCTGGCTTATTAAACAAGATCTTATTTGCAGCCAGTACATCCTAGGAAACCGGAGGTGTTACACATAATTGCCCTCAGATTCATAAGGACTAAACAAGGTAACCTCCACCACCAGGGAGTCCTGCTGCTCCACTGTTACCAGCAGTGTCAGCTTCCCTGGCTGCCGTGAGCAGTGTCACCTCCTGCCACCAGGGAAAGGGCTGCTGGTGCACCCCAGCTCGTGGCTGTCTCCCAGGATTTACTCACCTCCTCCAGGGAGGTTGAGAGTACTGTGACTGAGCCACTGCATGGGATGAAGCTCAGAGGATGAGGAATATGAAGGAATAATCCCAAATGAGGAGGAGGAGAAGCAGGGCAGGTACTTGGCCACTTTATTCGGTGATGGGAAGAATGGACAGTGCCAGAGGACGCAGTTCCAGCAGGGATTCCACCAAGGAGCCCAAAGGAAGGAGTACCCAGCCAGTGATTGCAGCCAGGGAAAGGGGACATGCAGGGGGAGTGATAGGCAAGAGCTTGACTGGAAGAGCAGGACACAACTACAGAGCAGAACAAACCCACAGGCATAAGTGTGCACCTTGCCCTGGTCTGACATGGGCCAGGAACAGATGTTTTCCCTACCCCTCTCCCATGAACATCCCACCGTTCATCAACAGGGTTCCAAACAAAAGCCCACCAGGGTCAGCTGTTGCCACCTCAAATTATTCCCTCACTTGCTACTTGCAGCCCATCTGGGAAACCCAACCCCTGTTTTAGGAAAAAGGCTGCAGTAAAAGCCAGGCAAGGGGCACATGCTACACCTTGGTAGTCCCAATTTTAACATAGCCCAAAACTAAAATCATCAACCATTCTCTATTGCACACAGGAGCTTTCTTCTCCCAAGTCTTACCTATCACAGCAATGCCGTGACTGCTTCCTCCTGTCCCATTTGCCAATAAACATCTGTTTCATACAAATACATGCCCATGAGCAGGTATCCAAAATTGTATCCTGCTTTTTTCTCTTCAAATTCCCTTCCCCTTCCTGAAAATACTTTTTTTATATTCACATATGCTTTCCATTTATTCTAGCCCTTTATCCCCAATGCATGTTCCGAGTCCCCAGTTTCCACATTCTTCTTTAACCCTCTAAACTGAAAGACTTTTCTCAGCGGGATCAAACACCTGGTGGGTGATCCTCATGCAGATTTCAGTACTTCTTTTGTTTCTCAGCTTGCCAACAGATCAGTTTTGATAGATAATGAAGCCACTGAAAAGGATTCTCTGTCTGTGGCACACAAAGTATTTCCAAGATCTAAAAAGGAAGGGGTAAAAATTGAAGAGGTCTATGCACAAAAGCTTCCCCCCCCACGCCGTTTTTTTTTTAATTTCTGTGTAGTTTTTAAACTTTCATTTATGTAATACCCTTTCATGTACTGCATCCCATAGGATACAAATAGATTCACAATTTAATAGATTATAATTTCCTTTTTGCTTTTATCCACTTTATTCAAGAACAGCCAGCTCTGCTGATACAAAGACCAAGTAAAATTCAAAGATTTTATTTTCCTCCAGAGACAAAAAGCTGACAATTACTCAAATTGCATTATATCAATTACTCAGAAAGGGTGCAGAAGATACTGATTTTGCTGTCTGTACAGCACACTGTCTCAGATTAACTCACTTGTCCCAAATACTGACCCATTTCTGCTTTTCCAGAAGTGCTCAGTCCTCAGCAATTCTCCCAAGCTTCATCTGCCCTGATGGTGATGGTGACAACGGCAGAGAATGGCAGGGGAAGGAGCAAAGGGTCTATAGGTTTTCTCTTACCGAAGCCAAGAAAAGTGCTTTTGCTCCTCTCCTCCACTACCTGAGCTGTGCACTTTAAGAAATGGAGCTCTTCCCAAAGAAAACAAGCCTTTCTCTTTGGGTGTTTCTAGCCAGCTATTGAGAGAGGAAGTGTTGTGTGTCCATATACTCATTTACACTTGGACCATTCCCCAGCCATTATAAATGGCTAACACTGGAGATGGAAAATTTAGAGAAACATACTATAAAAGCTAGCCAATCTATGATTCTCCCAGTGGTTCATCTCTTTTAAAGACTTCTTTTATGCTACTGACTCAAACTGCTTAGTGATGCTTATTTAAGTCTAGTTCTGGGTAATACTCTTATACTCTACAACTTTTGTACCAAATAAAAACAATCCATCATGATTCTCCAGAATAAACACTTTTTCAGCCTAATTTTCAGCTTAGTTGACAGCAATCATATTTTTCAGTTATATGCATGCATTTATACTCACTTGATTAGAGAGAAATTTCGTTCGAACAAAACACTTTGAACATTCAAACACTGCAGTCAAAATATTTCCTGTAAAAATGTGATAAATAGGATGCTAAACTACAAAATCCTCGGGCCATGCTACACACATGGGAAAAAACACAGTCCTGCAGACCCACAACAGCCCTCCCTGCATGGACCGACCCTTCGGTTTCCAAAGCCCGACATATATTGAACATGCACTGAGCACACACAGATTCTCACCCGAGGCTGTATTTTGATGTGACAAAGTCACACAGTTTCACACTTCTGTGCTGAAAATGCCGTAGCTCAAGAAATAAAGCTGATGCTTCATCTCATGAGAGACAAGAAGTCTTTTATAACCACTTATAAATGGTTTGACGTTTTCCCTCAGACAACAAGCAGTCATTTACTGGTACATGAGATTCCCATGAAACAAGTCTGAATGTCACCCACCATGAATAACACATTTAACACATTTCAAGAACTTCCTGTTAACTCAAGATCATGCCTGAAATACAAAGAAGTGACATTTTACATATTTTAAGAAAACAACTATGCATAACCCCCAGGGAACTCACAACCATGCATCAAACAACAAATACAACAAACGTAGGTACGACCACATTGCTGTGGGACAAATCAACTATCACCTTCCCCTCCCCAGATTTCAAAGAAAAATCTCTGAATAGCAAATCTTTCTCATTGAAGACTAAATATTCAGCAGGCTTCCACTACAGACAAGAACAGATTTCACCCTGATTAAATGAAAAATTATATAAGTTGTAGCTTCACCTTCACTTGCTCCTTCTCGGAAGAGAGAACAAAACCCCAACCCAAACCAGCCCTCTCCAGTTTTGGTGCAGCTCTCCAGCAGTCAGACACAGCCCTACCCAGTGAGGAGCCGCCAAGGCTGAGGCGCAGGGGGAGGCTGGGGATGGGTGCCACACCCTGCGCCCTCCCTCCCCCGCTGCTCCTCCCCAAGGCTAAACCTGCCCACCGCAGCAGCGGGGCTCCCATGGGATGAGCTCCTGATGCGCATCCGACCAGCTCCTCGTCATACGGGGCAGCCTTTGGGGAGAAAAGGCCATCAGCTGCACCACTAACGGAGGGATGCGACTGCAGGCAATTAGTCTGGGGAGCGGCCGGGGCTGTACTGGTCTGATTAAATAGAACCAGTGTATTTTTAATGCTTCCCGATGTGTTTTGTGTTCTCTGCTGCAGCAAGCAGGTCTGCAGCATGCCAGCAGCTCAAGGAGCCTTCCCGTTCATGCAGTGCCGTAAGGAATAAACTTCCAGCAGCTCTTACCCCAATGCGGTGCTCTCAGGCTCTCTTCTCCTCCCGATTGCCATGCAGGTCTCATCCTCACACTAGAGCTGAAACTTTCCAACCCAAGGAGACCAGCATAGCAGTATTTGCCTATACCCTATTATGCATGTACACACTCAGAGGTGCAGCAAGACCAGTGAATTTAACATCATCAGTGATGCAGCATGATGATCTTGACCTTTTAATACTCTATGAAAGGACTCTTCTCCACAGATTTAGAGAAAAAGCATACATTCAGTCGCATCTGACCTTTACTGGTCAAAGCCTTATGTAGCTTGCTTATATTCTCATTTTTTATGGGATTTAGTTATACTTGCTTTCTTTATACAAACCTTGCAGCTTTCTATTTCAGAGACAATTGCTGACAATTGCTAAAAGTAAAACAAAAAGGTATCACTCAGCTCACCAGGCTGTAAAAGGACGGATGCACGTGGGACACACCTAACCCAGAGCTTTTTTTTCTTTTTTTTTTGGCAAGCGGGCCTCTGACTTGCAATCATTTTGACAGAAAAGACCTCAAACAGTGTAAGTAGTTTCCCCTCAACTTCGAAGCAATGTGCATGTTCAGTGGAGGAAATACTTTTCGTCTCTGCCTCAAACAGGAGCGCACGCTGCAGAACTGTGGTGAGAGTAACAACCGCCTTGACCCAGCGCCTTCCTCCTCCAGCACAGCCCCAAGAGAAATTAAATCAAGACAGTGCAAAGCCAGACAGAAATGCTTTGCTATTGCGATCACCATAGGAGTGAGAGTTTTTGAGCTTCTCGGTATATGTGATGAAGTTTCGCCTTTGAATGAAAAATGGGACAACCGAAAATGACAAAATCCTATTCCACCCACCCGCCCCGGTCCCTCTCTGGCAGCCCAAGGGCGAGGGGCCGCACCCAGGATGCGGGCGCACCGACGGACCCGCTCATCTCGCACGCTGGTCGCACCCGCGGCTTCTCTGTTCCCCTTTCCCACAGACCTGGCCGAGCACCGACGCTTTTCCGCCGCGCTCCGCGGGGCCAGGAGTGGGGATGGGGGAGAGTGAGGGGTTCCAGTGTCCGGGCCGCGCTCCCGAGCACCTGGGAGCCCGCGCCGTGTCGGACAGGCAGGGACGCACGATCCCTCCAGCGCGGGGCGGAGCGGAGCGGAGCGGGGCAGCCCGGCCCGGTGGGGCCCCTCGCTGCCGGCCAGGAGGGGGCCGGCGCGGTTCTGCCACTGCAGCGGTCCGGGGCTGCGATGTGCTCCGTGCATAACCACACCCACCGCATTGCAGAAGCCACGGCCCGGGGCGGGGGGGTAAGGGGTAACCCCCCCATCGCGAGTAGCGCAGCGCCGGCTGGGCCCCTGCACCGCCCAGGTGTTGTGCTCCCCAGGTGAGCGGGGCTCCGGGCACTGGGGGAGGCACGGCCCTAGGGGGGCTCGGGGTGCGCCCTACCACGCCACACGCCTCCCCCGCCCCCCTCCGCCGCGCCTCTGCCGCCTANCGCACGCCGGGGAGAGCGGCAAAAGCTCGATGCCGGCAGGTTTGCGGAGACAGCCCTCCCGCCTGCCCTCCTCCCTGGGCCACCAAGGGCTGCCCCCGGGCACGCTAGGGAGCCCCCCGCCACCTCCGCCCAGCACAGGGATCCCAACCTGTGTCCGAAGGGACCCGGCAGGTTTT
>VZRS01001690.1:1068145-1113810 GCA_013398055.1 Ifrita kowaldi
GCCCCCCGGCAGAACTGCGGCGGGAGCAGCCGAGCCTGTGCGTGTGTGTCCCCGCAGAGCCCCCGCCGCCCTCCCCGCTGCGCGGGGGGCACCGCTCGCTGCCTGCCCCGGCCCCCCCCAGGCAGCCTGGCCGCACGCACACGCCGCCCCCCCAACTTAAAAATGGCTCCTGAGAATGATGTAAATATATATACACATATGTATTTATATATATGCGCCTATGTATATACACGCACATATATATAAATAAACACGTATATATTATNTGGGCCACCAAGGGCTGCCCCCGGGCACGCTAGGGAGCCCCCCGCCACCTCCGCCCAGCACAGGGATCCCCACCTGTGTCCGGAGGGATCCGGCCGTTTTTTTGGCTCAGTTAAATGAATCCATCTATTTAGAGAGACGAGTTTAGCTCCTGCAGTTGCAGGCAAACCCCCGCGATAGAGAAGCTCCCCATCAACTTAAAAGCAGCAAGCTGTTAGCTGGCAAGGTCTGGTTTTGAATTCTACGTGGGGGTTTTGATGGGGGGGGAGGGGGTACCAGCCTTTTCAAATTTAATTTTCAGTGACAAACTACATGTTCTTAAAATACGAACCGTATTTCCCTCAACAACATTGCCAAAACATGGGAAAAAAATATATATATAGGTCCTGTCACACATCAGCTCCTGGTCTAAAAGAGATAATGTAAAACTGAAGATAATTTTCAAGTTTGCACTCCAGTACAGACCACAACATGCCACACGTCAGAAAGCGTCAAAAATTTGTAGTGCATACAAAAGCAGTTTGGGAGGGGATTAATCCTACTTGCACCACTCCAGTGTGGTAAATACATACCTCCTCTTAGAGCATAAAAATGACTTCTCCACTCTACACACATAGGAGCAGCTGTTGGGTTTGAGACTCTGCTGCATCACCCTGCTCAGAGACACTGCTCATTTGCTTCCCTGGGGGACCAGAAGCAGCTGAACTTGCTCTTTTCCAGAGAGGAAAATTGACCATGACCACAGGAAGGGCAGTGATGGCTTGGCTGCGGAAGAGTGACAGATCAACGCAGTCTCATGCTGCACCTTCAATCCTAGTACAGTGAAGTGGATAAATGAGGCTTGTTCTCTCTTCAGATAGGACATTTTGAGAACTCCCAAAACTTAGGAGATCCAAATTATACTCAGGGCTCTGATATGAATCAAGGGGGGAGGGAGGGGCAGGGAATAGCTCCTTTAATTAGCAGCATCTCTGGGGGATTTAAGGAGAGAAAGAGGTTTTGACAGTAGGCAGCAGCATACCATTTCTCAGATCTGCAAAACTGTGCTGTTCTGTATTTCATGTGGCATCGTAGCCAGACACACACCGCCCTCTTCACCTGCTATGCAAGAGTGCCGTTTAGCAGAACTGGCACACCGTAATGAGCCTGAGAAGGAAAGAGAGCTCAAAAGAAAAATGCATGGCATCAACTAAGAGAGGGCATACCTTTGGTCACGCAGTTGAAATAACAAGACTTGTATACTCTTTTCCACCAGGAGCTCTGGAAGCCATCACAAATCTCAAGGGAATGGACTTGACAGCTAAGACACACATTAGAGTTAACAAGGTTTGATTTGAAAAAAAACAAAACAAGAGGAAAGTAAGGAAAGGACTGAGTTGCTCTGACTCACATTGAGTCTCAAAAGCAAGCTAGGAGACTTAAGAAATATTTGTGAAAAAACAAGCAAGAATTTACCAGCTCGACCTTTGGCAGCTCTTGCACTGCCCATTACAGAGGGAAGCGTTGACATCACTTTTAAGCAGACACATCGCAGGAGTATTAGTGCTCCCCAGCCACCCATGCTGTCCTTGAGCAGTACTGCAGGCAGATTTGCCCCACAGTTACACTATTCTCCGTGATCCCTTTTGTGGATATTCTGCATACATAATGGCATCTTTCATCTGAGGATCTAGAAGGCTTCCAGCACGTTGATTTAACCTCATAGCATCAAGTGGTATTAACAGGCTGCTCCTACAAACAGCAAATCTTCGCAACAGATTGAAGGGAGCTGGTAGCTCTGGGCTACCAAAGTGAGCTTGAGCTTCAGAGCTCTCAACACTCACAGGTTTTGGTTTTTTTTTCATTTTCAAATGCTAATTTCTAGTTTCAAAGTGGGTTAGTGCCCAACTTGTCATGATTTCTGTCAGAAGGAAGCTCCAAGGAAGTTTAGGTTTCCATGAATCAGCAGTTTTTAATATTATTTCTTTTTTGAAAAAAACCCCAGTTTTTTCAGTAATTTATAGCAAGCTTGAATCCATGCTCTTCTTACACAGGTGGGAAACATGAATAATCCCCCTACACTTCACTGGAATTAACTCAGTGTCCATTTACACAAAAGGAAGACATCGGATGACAAGTCCAGGTAGCACGAGACTGATCTCCTGCCTTGCTATGGGACAATAATTTTATTTATGCTATTTTCTTTTGTTTCTGGAGGTGCTGCTTCAGACCTAGATGTCAGGAGCTAATGATTCCATTTGAGTTCCGTTCGTCTCAACTCCCAACGCATCAGGCTTGGTGCAGCCCAAGGCAGTCCCTTCTCACCTCCGCATAAGGCCCTGCTGGCAATAAGTCACGCAGCCCCTGCTGCCTGCCACGGAGGAGTTTTTAACTCCCACATTTTGCTTATTTAAAACCAGCACCAGCTTGGGCGGGATGCAGGATGCCAAACACAGGCAGTCGCTCTGAACGCACAGCCTTTGAACCCCCCGCACCCTGCTGCTCCAGACATGAGCTGCCTGCGTGCCACTCCCCACACACCATCTCCTCTCCACTTCAGTGACTGCAGAACACCTCTCACAGCCTGCTCCTGCTACACCATCCCCTTTCCTCTTCTCATATCCAGTTTGGCCCATTCTCCCCCTCTATCCATTAGCACCATACCTCTCGGCCAGGGACCTCCCAACCACCTATTCCTCCTCAGCCCTTACGAGAGGCACCTCTTCGTCTTCCCTCCAAAGCACTTTCCTTCCCCTTGTACCACATACCATCCCTGTATTTTCTCCATTTTCTGTATTGAGATGGCAGAAACCAACTGTATGAGCAAGAGTCAGAGTCACTCAGGAGAATGACACACAGCTGGAGAAGGGGGTAAAATAGGTGGAAAGCTCTGCCTTCCATTCTCATCTCTATCCATCCACCCCTTTTGCTGTTCCAGTTTCTCCCCTTTGGTGAACACATGCAACTTGCTTGGGAAAGCCCTTCAAAGAGAGAAAGCCCTTCAAAGGGAGGAAGAAAAAACCAGGGAAGAATAATAGCAAACAGCCTCTCTCATGGAGCAGGTAAATTAGAGGAAGGAAAGGAGAAGGTGCCAACACACACACACACCCCCACACACACACCCCTTCCCCACGGGGTTCCAGTCAGGGGAAAACAGTTGTAAAGAAAACAGGCCAGTGCAAAGCATTTGGCCACTACAAGGACTTTTTTTATAGGGGAGAGGAATGGGGAGACACATGGTCTCTGCCAGGAAAAGATGAATAGGCAACCCTGGAAGAACAGGGACAAGGATTATTGCCCAGCTCTGGGAACCGATGCCTAAAACATTCTTGTGATTCCGTAATTGATTGGACATGGCATTCAAAATAGCACATAACAGAAAACCAAGACACAAAAATGCTATCAAACTCAGCAAAAGGCCGTCTCAAGTCCAGCCAACGATGAATTAGCTGGGCACAGCACTTTGAAAAATGGCAAGTACTATAAAAGTGCTAGCATTAGTACAGCATTATTAAGAAGATACTTCTTAGCAGACAGGAGCTTGGCACTATCTGTCTAGACGGGCAGATGGGTTTGGAGTCAAACTGATTTTTTTTTCTTTTTTTTTTAATTATTACCATATCTGCTTCCATTTATTAAAAGCAAACCATTCTGTCCATGACTCATGCAGCTTAACTTTCTGCATGGCAATGAAACAAAATTCTCATAATTAAGAATGATCGCTGCGAACAGATGAAGGTAAGATTTAGAAATCAAACCAAATCTTCTATTTCTGTCTTCACTCACTACAAACATAATGCCCACTAATCGACCAATATTACCATTGCCTCCAAATAGGTAAGTAGTAAACCTTTAGATGAGATATCACTTAGGAGAACTCAGTGACACAGCAGGTCAGCTTCATTTTTGACACTGGTCTACTGACCTCAGTGTAGAGATTTATGTGCTCTGTTGTCCGTAGTAACTCTCACTCTGCCAGTCACTGCCAAATCCATTCCATTTTAAAACTACCGAAGGAACAATAAGCAAATTTGGCCCCAGTACTTTGCAACTGAAATCCTGCCTATAGAAGATTTACTGCAATTAATTCAGCGCTGCCCTTTGCCAGTTTCATATCTGTGGCTACTTTCTGACTGAGAGCATTAACTGGATTATCAAGGATTACCTCCTGCTGCAGTTCTCCAGCCCCCATTATGAGCCAAGGTAGCCACATTTTATGGATACATGATGCTTTGGGATGTACCCGAGGCAGTGTCCAAAACATACAAGAGTTGGCTTTCAGAGAAAATAATAAACTGAAGTTTTTCATCTCAGTTAAGGTTTTAATTTTTGATTTATTTTGTTTATTCATAGTCATTAATAAGGTTTAACTGTACTCTGATTTAATATACACTGACTACAGGAAACCGACAATGCAATATGCAGTTAGTACTAATTTATTTTCATTTCAGTCAGGTTCCTGAACAGCCTAACAATAAGGGAGGCAAGGACAACTCTCATTTTCTATTAGCAACTCTAGGACCACAATCTTCCCAGATGGCAACCATCTCTATGGAGGTCAACACAGACTATTCTCCTTTACTGGGTTGCTTCCTTCCTTCTTTTCCATACCATTAAACCCAGTCTGGCATTTCAGTTATAAAATTATTTTTAGCTCTTCTATGTCTTTTCGTCTAATTCAGAGAAGGATTTAAGCTGAAGTTTACCTTAAGCATAAGCTAGAGTCTCACTGAGTCAAAGAAGAATCAATGTTCATATTTAAGGACTACTATCAGAACTAGAAATGTCATGCTGAATCATAACTGCCTTCTACAAATCCCATTTTAAGATGCCTCTTCCTCATGACACCTCTAATAAGATGACTCTCAGTGGCCAGGTAAATAGGCACAGCCCCCAACTGCTTTTATATCATTTGTCTTTGTTTGCTGCAAGATTTACCAGGGAGGAAAGGCACTTTAACGAGTGTTTGCATAGCACCGAACACAGTTCAGCTCTCATCTTAATGAAGGTTAATACCAATTAAGGGAAGCAGTAGTAGATTCTCATTTAAAGTACAAGGAATGTTCATGCTTATCATCCTACTAATATGTTATTGGGAAAAGGTAAGAAGGCCTGCTCTAAACTGAACACATTTATCCTTTATCTGTATTGTCTTATATGCTAAGATGTACCAGGTTGCTTTCTTCAATGGTTGAAGGATTACTTTAGGCTCAAGGATTCCTTACAATTAAAACATTTCTGACCCGGCATGTTTAAACAAGAACTTTAGGTTTGCTGACTGTCTTTCCTGTCAAACTATCCCTCTTCATTTTTATTCTCTCAGAGTGACAGAAGAGTAGAAAAATGCAGATTGGACAACAATAAGCAAACTCACAGAAAGGGGAAGGGCTGGTGTTTTTAATCTATCAAATACACTTCTTGAAGAAAACAACAAGAAAGCAAAACCCCAATTTATGCACTGTAATTTCTCTGTCTCTAGTTAGAAAAGTGCACAGTTGTTTCCAGCATGCTGCCTCATCTTGCTCTTACATCTTTCCTTGCACAAAACTTCACAGCAGAAGTGGCTGCTCTTCACAAAACAAGGACCTGGGGCTGTGCCCAATGGCTTCGAGCCCACCAAGCCAGATGCCACCCTTGTTCCTCACAGCCTGTCCCTGGCCCAGTTTGCCACATGCTCCCAGTCAGTCAGACACCTGCAATACCAACAGCAGAAAAGTCTCCATCAATCCCACAATTTCCCAGCTGCTCCTTCCCACCTCCATCCTGCTCCTGCCCCTTCCACTAAGTCACTACAAATATTTATTAAGGCTGTGGGAAGAAGCAGGCAACCCCTTCCAAGTTAGAACTGAAAATGGAGGAGAGACAATAAATCTGATCGAGTCCTTGCTACAGTTGCTGTGAGATCTCATCGATACGAGACTGAGGAGTGGGTGGTGTGGTGTGACATGAGCAGTGAGAATGACAGCAATATCACACCGCTGCCTCTTTTGGGGGCTGTGCCAGCTTGTGGTGGTGATGTTGAGCATCAGCCTTTATTCATGTGAGCAACTGGCCAAAATTATACCGCTAACCTTCAGCCCCCACCTGAGCGGGGCTCACGGGGAGTGGTCCACCTCCAGCAAACAGCCTCTGCACACAGCCAGGAGCTCCTCAACCTGACATTTATAGCTTCTCAGACGCTTTCAAAATGCATTAAAACATGATCTGACTCAGATTACAGTTTAAGTCTCACATTCACTTCATGGGACACTGCCAGTAAAAACGAAGGTAGTGAAGAGACATTCATTCCATCCTTCTGCTTCAACAGCTTACTCCCCCTGCAACTCGTTCTCACTATCAGCACTCACAGGGAAAAATCAGAGGTTACTTACCAATCCAGGTTTTCTGTGCTTTTCCCGTGACAAATATAGTGTCATACCTGAAAGTTAGATGCCTTGTGTGCACCCAGCAAATTGGGTATCAGGATAGAAAGCAGCAGAGGTTCACACTCCACTGTTTTCTTTCTAACTGAAACGCAGCCAATTGCTAACTGGACACAGACCTGCAAAACAGCCCTGGGATATCTGCCTTGGGACCTTTGAAGGGTAAATCCTCTTAATAGCATGAAAATAACACTGTTACAGTTGGGGGGTGGGGGAAGGCAACACCAAAACAAACCATCATCTTCAACTCACAGCTTTAAACTAAACAAATTTCACTCACCCAAATGACAAATGGTATGTATCTGTCCCCTAGGCACTGAAAAATACCCAAGAAAGGCATCTCAGCTTCTCACCTTTTGAAAAGCTTTTAACACTTTCCAAATAATGAGTATCATGAACAGCCTCTCACAGTGCAAATGTTTAATTTATCACACATCTCTTGAAACAATAATTTTAGGGCTGAGTTTACTCGGTCACCACCAGGCGCTGCTCCCACTCAGCCTGTGTGCAAACATCTGTCCAGCTGCTCCCACAGAAACGCATGCACGGCCCAAAGTTGCCAAGCAACATCCTCGATGCCTTAAGTATCAGGCCCGCTCTCCTGCTTTAAAAAACTCAGAAAAATAGGCTCATAGGAATGCACAAGCTTACATAAGTATCCTGCATTTAGAAGAAGAGATGCTCTGCTGCTTTCCCAGAAAATTTCTGGGTGCACAATTTGCTCTTGGTAGAAAAATAAATGCAGTGATTCCTGTCATCCCCTCCAAAAAAAAAAAAGAAAGGAAATAATTCGTGTGCTGAAGTTTCTAAGGTCAAAACCAAAATCTAAACAGATATTCAAGTTGAAAAATCTATTTCCTGGGCAAAAACACACAAAGCACAGAGTGTCTTTCCATTCCTTACCAAAATCCAGGAATAAGCAAACATCCGTTCAGTGTACCTGGGGGCTGACACAGCACCACTGGTGACAGTTAAAGTCAAGCACACATCAGTGGTTTCAAATACATGATTAAAAGAATGTATTTACAAAGAGCCTGTGGAGCACAGAGATCCAGGCTACACTCTCCTCCACATTTGAACTCATTTTGCTCAAACTTCAGTCAAATTATTTCCAAGGCCCCCTTTAACACACCGATCAGAGCAGCCAAGCACCCGCACTTTTCAGGGTTTTAATGTAGCTCCTCTCTCAAAACAAAGTAACAAAGAGAAAAAGTGGGACTGGAATCTCTGTTGCAAGATAAAATCTTGTTAATAGTATCAGCGCTTACAAACGGGGCTAGTCCCCAGTTTCCCAACTTGCCTGCTCTACTCTGATGTGACCATGGTGATGGATTGCATCACTCTACACTTTGGTATCTTGGCCCATCTGCTTAGGACAAATTTGCAATTGCCATTGCACCTGTTAACATGCACCATGAACAATCCTTTCTCAACCAAAGTAACCAGATCTTGCTGACACTTGGGGTGCCAGACAAAGGCAGTAAGGCTGGAGAAAAGGAGTATTTTCAGTTTAAGACATTGTTTTCCCCCGACGAGACACACAATGTAAGAAATAATGAAACCTACAAATATTTTCTCAAAGGAAAAACACAGTGGCATTGATACAAAGCATTACATTTGAACAATAGGCAGAGCACAGTTGTTGCCTTTGCAATTGCAAGAAAATTCTATAATTCAATTAGTTTGGAATCAAACGTTCCAAACCCCTCCAATTCTGACTTTGTTATTGAGTCCATTCCTGGAGGTTTGGGCCATTTTACTGCTATTTGTACAGCAGCTAATCTATAGTTTAAGAGTTATTTTTGGCAGAAGAAAGAAGTTACAAAGAAACACAAGCAAGCCAGATAAATGAACTCATAAAACAGCTTTCAGATGGTTCAGATGACTTCAATGAGTTGCTCTCATATCTTCCTTTCACATTTTGGGGAGAAAAATCGGAAAGATGAAAATGAAGTATGGGCAAGGTTGTATTCATAAGTTTTTATTACTGCTCCTTGTCGTCTATGCTCCATCCTTACCCCACCGAGCTCAGCACTCTGAATTCCCCTCAGGATATTTCTGCAAGGCAGGAAGGAGCATATGCCCTGGCTGTGTGCGTGCTGACAGGCAGCACTGCTCATGCTGGCCGTCTATCACAACATACGCTGCGATTAACCAAACAGGATACCTGCCTGCTCGGGCCACACAGGGCCGAGCTCACGCCAAAACAGAACGTGTCCCTTAGAGAGACCATCCATCCTAGACCACCGTGGCTGCACCACCACCACTCCTCTGTATTTCTCATGCCTCTGCACAGCGTGGATTCGAACGCTTAGCATCAAAAATGCTGTAGCAGTGCCTTGTGGTGCAGAGCCTCCATGTCTTTCCCTGCGCCAGCCACCCTCTGCTTTGCATTAAGCACCACGAAGCCTTGCTTTATTTTCCTTTGTGGGGGATTCTGCCACTCTTTGAAGGAACCTGAAAGTGATTATACAGATGAATGATGAAACATGAGCTCGTGTTCTCATGCTCCACTCAAGCAAAAAGGCAGGAGATAGAGTGATTTATTCTTGTGGAACTCAGCCTTGAGTATCCACCACAACTGTGGTGATGTGTTTGTTGGGGTGCAAGAGTGTCAAACCCCTTCGGAGAACAAGATCATTTTTGTGTAGTACTGTGAATGATCTTCAAAAAGAAAGTGCTCTCATGTCATCAGTAAATTCCTCACTGGCAGGTTTTCAGTTTGTTTTCCTTTCCCCTATTTTAAATGAGCAGCAAATAATAATGATAATAACAACAATAACAGTAATTTTAAACCCTAATTTTTAATGAACAATTCTTGGAATAACATGACAAAAGGTCTAACCTTTGAGAGAAATAAATTTTTTATATTCCACAAGGCCCATGAAATCAAATACTCTGTCATATGTCCACTACAATGACTAAAGTAAGGACTTCTGAAGTTAAACTCCCCAATGATGAATTTACAATGTAAAGCAAAATTTTGTTTTTCTGTAATTGACTGTGATCTTGAAATGCACGTGAATTATACAGTCTCTTGAGAAGGCTGCATCATCAACGTGGATATTTTATTCATTTACCCTCTTCAAAGCCTCTCTAAAGCTAAAATTATGTTTCCTATTATTTATTGATTTTATTTAGGCTAATCAAATAAAATTTTCACGTTGCAACTTCCCAGATATCCCATTATGTGATGTGTCTAAAGTTTGTATAGAATTCATCAGTCAATGAACGCAGCAATGTTCACCAGGCAATTACAGCATCTGAGAAACTCACCATAAAACAGCAGTTACAATGTATTATGTACATGCAAACTGAGCTATTATGATGAGATAATGTAGCATGTTACATCTTACTTTCCTATCTTTGAAGTCCTTAATACCTCAGCTTCTGTACCAGGAGTACAGCAACTGCTCTTAACCACTTCTTGTTACCTCTTTTAGTCCCTGAAATTTGTAAAACACTTGTATTGTGTAAGGAAAAGTTCAGCTATTTTTGCTTACTTACAAAAGAAAAAGAAAGTGATGAAAAATAAAGACGTTTTTGAAATGTCTACAGCAGTGTAAGACTTACTGAGGTAAAGGATAAGGAATATTTTGGGTACAATTTACTTAACCCACAGAAAGCAGTTATAGCTATACTCAGGCATTCACAAATATTTGAGAGCTTTACATATGGGGAACAACTGTGCACAAAGATGTCACATTTGAAGCGGAGAGGATACCAGGATCACATTGTAGGAAGACTACATTTTAAGTACTGGGATGTGATCAACCTGGTTTGTTATGAAGGACCAACCATGAATCTGACCCAAGAAATCTGTGGAATAGATGAGATGAAAATACTAACAAGTGGAGCAGACTAAAACCAGCCTGAAATTTTTACCAGAGAAAGCATTTTGAAAGCATTGCAATGTAGCAGTAATGTAATTTTCAACTGTATTGTATATTTCTTTCACAAAGTTCCAGTGTTCCTGTACTTGTTCCTACACCGGGTTCATTTTATACACAAATCTTTGGGAAAAGAAATAATATCAGGTCTTTTCAAGAGTATCATTTCCCTCTTTTTCCTCCCACACAGATCTGTGTATCTCTGTTTTGCTCAAGCCTTATTGTTCCAAAGAGCAGTAAAATAACTTGTAGAAGGGAAACTAAGTGTTGTAACAGCTACTCAAATGACAAAATTAAATGTGGAAACGAGAGGTGGTATGAATCATGCTGAGTCATGTGACATTTCTTAAATCACAACAAAAAAAATTTAAAAATTTTTAATTAATAATAGCATTGTATATCTCAGACTCCTTAGTGGACAGCCAATATTTGGACCTGCACTTATGCAGGCTTCTTATACCTCTATAGACTGTCATTTTCTTTACTTTTTGTACTATGTTATATGTACTTTTTTACTTTATCATTTTACTATGATAAAGTTCACTTTCTAGCATAGAAGAAAACCAAACTAATCGAGGCCACAAGAATGTGAAAAAAAAAATCAAGACATTTTTTCCAAGTGGTCATTATCACGCTGAGAGTGCATCCACCCGTTCAAACACCTATTATGTTTTCTAGTAAGTGATTTTATGGAGTACTATCCTCAAGGTATTCTAAGCAATAGAAGGATATTATGAGAAATTTCTTCACTGAAAAGGTTTACAAGCATTTGAACAGGCAGTTGTGGAACAGTGAAGTTGTGGAATCACCATCCCAGTAAGTGTTAAAAAAGCACATAGATGTGGGTATAAAGGACATGGTTTAGTGGTGGATCTGGCAGAGCTGGGTTATTGGTAGGACTCAACAGTCTTGGTGGTGTTTTCCAATCTCAATGATTCTCTGATTTTCAACACCAGAATCAGAGCAAGCAGTTTGCTTAAACAAACAGGTTTCAAATCTGATTTGAAAGCTGCACTGACTATGAGCACGTTGGTGAGAGGAAAGGAGGGGTCAGACAGAAGCAGCCCTGCTTCCTCCGTACCATTTCCTAATGCATATTCTGCTCTCTGGCAGCAGCCAATAATTACATCGGATTTCACGAGACCGCTTCTCTGCCTGAGCAGTCGGGTTGTTTATAAAACCAAGAATTAAAGCAGCATTATAAACCACACAAATAAGCCGCCTCTCTGCTCGTTTGCACGTAGGTTACCCCCAGGAGGTACTGACAGGCCTTATCTCAACACATTCTTTTCCAACCAAGCCACTGAGAAACAACAGAGACTTTCTAAACCTCTGTTTGAAAATCTTATCACTCACTCAACAAGAGCCTGAAACAGAGTATCAGGAGTCCCGTAAGTACAGCACAGGTGGAAAAAAACCATAAAGTGTGTTCCATCCATACTATCTGCCACAGTAGCTTTGCATAAGCAAACATGATACTCCTCCCTGCGACAAAGAGGTCTAATCTCAACAGTTCAGTAGGTGAAGTCCTCACCACTGAAAAGGATGGGAAAACGCATCAGCTTAATGATGCAAGGATGTCCCTGCCCTGTGCAGTCTGATATTCCTGGTGGCCAAGCCCAACAAAACCAACAGAAATATAGTGTCAGAGAGAAACAGTGCATTGTCTGACTGCTCTGTGTTATAAATTACACAAAGACACTTTTAATAGCTGTACAGTTCTGACTCAATTTCTTTATTTGTGTTTTATCCAAGAGCAGCAACGCTGTATTTGTTGGAAAAAATTTTAAAACACCTTTCTTCTAAATAAATGAAAAAAGTACATTCAAGAGAAACAGCTACATTATGCTTAGTAATGCATTAATTATTACAAAATATACACTCATCCCAAAAGAATTCTAGCCTCCTATTACAGCCCATTTGATAATTCAATTCAAATGCAGACAATACTTGAAAATTACACGCACACATTCGCACACAGAAAGACAGCAACTGTGCTTAATATGGACAGTTAGTGCAATTACAGTAATTTCTCATCCAAGCTATGTGTGCAGTTGATTCTGCGTGCATCTCTCGGCATCAGACCTGCCACTCCTCCTGCAGCATGCGAAGGTCAGCTGCTTTTAATGCCGGAAATTGAGTGAAACAGCTTGGTTTGTTATTGCATTGGAACTGGTTTTAGTCAGGGCAGCTCACAGCTAAATGGCAGGCAGAACAAGCAAATTCAATTAAAATAGCTCTGAGGCAAAAAGGAGATGAGCGTATTAGGAAAATATAAATGGGAATTTAAATGGGTGCTACAAGAGCATGACCAACCCACATCACAACCCTGTCTTTCCCACTTTCATACCCATGTTTTCCTCTAACAATGAAGAATGTTTTTAAATAGGTTGCTCCGTTTCATAACTATATCTTATCTTGGCATGCAGTAAGCAGACACAGAAGGGCCAGGTTTTCACCAATCCAGACACACCAATCCTTCCCTGCAGAGGAGAACTTTCAAAACACATGGTCTGGAGCATCCCTCTTTCCCAAGCTTATTTTTTGTCCCCCACCACAGAGAGAAGGCACACAGAGCATAATTTCTGCACAATGTCAGGCTGAGCACAGGCAGGGCATGAGCTGCCACCAGCCTCTGAGTGGAGGAGAAGAGTGGGGCACAGACCTCACAGCTCCAGGGCTGCTCTGCCAGGAACTTCAGAAATGGGCCTGGAAGTTATTCAGGCCAGCAGAAACATTGCCACTATTCACAGATTCACATGAATAGCCACGGAATCCCTTTTTTTTTTTTTTCCCTCTTTGTTTTAAATCATTGCAAGGCACTGCTCCACATGTGGTCAAGGGTAGTATAACATTTTCTTGGGCTCACAACTCAGGATCAGAGTAGTTTGGGGCCTCTTCCCTAGAGCTCATTTCAGTCTAATGAGTCCTAGAGAAGAACTTCACCCATGAACTGTGCAGCCTCCCCAAGAGCCTAGTCTTCTGGACCACGGCTCATCCGTGCCTTGCTTTGCAATTACTTAATGCAATTCCTTCCATTCATCATTGCTTGTGGCACCACTTTTATTTCCCAGAAAACTATCTAGATAAGGGAGACTCCAACCCATTTTAGTCGCACCAGATATCAGATAGTCCTACATCACACACAAGAGAAACAGGAATAAAATTAACATTTTATATTCAACTACTTCCATGTCTCTCGATGAACTTCTGTTTTAATTTTAAAATCAACTGCATATGTGTTTGTGTAGCAGCTACATTAGAGCCTAACAAAAATTCATTTTCAATGGGTCTCTGTTGCTATAATAGCTGTGATGTGCAGCTACATCCTTCTGCACTAGCACTGGATCAGATACCAGGACTCATCCAAATTACCAATTCAGCTCTGTTTCTGTGACTCTGCCACAAGTTAAAAAAAAAAATCATCAAAGCAATGTTTAAGTAATGTATGTTACACAAGTTCAACCTCAAAGTTTTACTCTTCAGAGTTAACTAAAAACAGGCGTTTTCTCAACTAATGTGAGTCAAAGTTGTTTGTGGTTTTTGTTTCGCTGGGTTGGTTTTTTTTTCCTTTTTTCTTTTCTTAGCATCGAAGTAATGAGTCCTCAAGCACAAATATTTTATTTTCTCAAAACATGGCCAAATTTTCCTTGTGGTTTACATGATAGCCTTAATAATCAGAAAACTAATGAACTTGGGACGAAGACAGACCTCAGAGGATAATGAATAAAACCTTTCCTGACCATCTACTACCAGGGCCACCTTTTTTTAAAGAAAGATAAAATCTTTTTCTCTTATATTTTCTTTTTTTCTTCCCCCACAGACACAATTTATTTCATGGTTTTAGTGATCTCTCTCAGATGTCAGTACGAAAACAACAAATTTTTTTCCATTAATACACATAAAGACCAATTATTAATTCTTCATTTGAAACATCTCAGAACTCCAGGCAGTGAAAAGAGCTAAAGCACACTATACCCTTTACACATCAAAACCAGGTAACCCTTGCTCTAGACAGCCAGGATTAAGACTAGAAACGGTACTAAAGTGAAATTATTTTGAAACTAAATCCCCTTTTCACAGTGATTTCACATTTCTTACATGTAATTATGTTTATGTTGTGTCTAGAGCAAGTGTAACTTGGCAGGAGTGCAACACTCAGCAGACAGATATGGCAGCAGGAGAAAAGATAGCAACTCTAAAAATAAAGGCTCCAACAGTATCACAAGCAGGAGCCAAAATTCAGAAGAAATATGTATTCACTCTCAGAGAGGTTAAAGAACTGTTGGAAACCCATGCAGCAGAACAGTCCACTCAGCCTCTGAAAGACAATTTTGCCTTTTCTTTGAGTGAACTGGACAGAACAAGCTGGACTTCTCCTTTTACATCAGTAATGCTGAGTAATGCAAGCAGACTGAGAAGCTTCAGAGGAATCATTAGGGCCAATGCTTACAGCAAAAAAAATGACAAAACTAATAGGAACACAATTTTATAGGTAAAATTACCCACCAGAATACATTAGCATTGTACAAGTCAATACTTAGAAATGCCAGAATTAAATTGCCTTCTACTGATGCGCTATATCCAACCTTTCTCTTTCTTCTTTTTATTTTGGCCAGGAAGGAACTGCTGCCTTATCCAGTGCAAAAGGTAAAGAGTATTTAAGGAATTGAGTAATGAAGACAGAGTTATCAATTTCCTCACTTGCTTTCCTGGGGTGCTTAACACTGATAAATGAGCACTGCAAGAATAGCCATCAATACTGATAATCTCCATCTTTCCAGCCTCATTTTCTACACAGGGGACTGAGCCACACACATTAATGTCAAAAGCATCCATCAAATTGGGATGCCCAACTTGTGCCACCCAGGCAAGAGCACTTACATCATTGGGATTAGCACAATCCCAATACCTTTGAGCTGCAGCTCATCATTTTTGTACCGAGATTCTCAAATCACAGCTCAAACCTCAGAAAAGGGAAAATTCAGTTAAGTGACATAGCCTCACTAGGGAACTCGGGAGTAATGGATAGGACTGAATGGATCAGTCCAGTGCAGCCTGCTACTTCATCACCTGCATTGCCTTGCTCTATTTATCATAGCCCTTCTGCAAAATATAAACAGGAGGCTGACCAGCTTCTGAGCACACCACTGAACAAGTCCTACCTAGGACAAAGCAAAGATATCACTCTTTAGTCCCTTCCCCTGACTTGTTTCTGTCCTGCTCCCTTCTTTTCCCCCACTTTCTGATCTTTATCTCACTCTCTACTCTGAGGCTTCCCTTCCATCCATCCCTAGTCTTACCAGCTTGTTCAAATCCTCATTGAACATAAACTTTTTGTGCATTACTTCACTCAGTATGGCCTTGCCAAAAGGTCATGCATCCTGCCAAGCTAATAGGTTTTGCCTGAAGGCACAAGAACAACAGAACTTTTAGAAAGAACAGAAAAAACCCTAATACAGGTAAAACAATATATAATCCCTTCATTCCTGAAAACAGGGTTAAGATAATTTTGGCTTGGAAAAAAAAACCTGAATCCCTTCTCTTCCCCTGCAGGTGAGGCATACACTCTTTTTGGATAAAAGAGTTAGCTGAAGTGTTTCAAATCAGGAGTAATTATGGGTTGAAAAACACTTTCCATGAGAAATACCTGACTGGCAGTCTGATAAAAATCAAAAGTTCATAAAGCATAGGATTTTAATTGAATCATTGAATAAAGAAGACTGAAAGAGGCCTCAAAATCATTAAGTCCTATCTCCTTACTGAAAGCAAGGTTAACTTCAAAGTTAGATCAGACTTCTCAAGCATTTGTTCTGTCAGGTTCTGAATATCTGCAAGGACGAAGACTCTGAATACTCTCTGGGCAACCTGTGCTGATATTTGATCATCTTTACCATGAAATTTGGTTATTTACACCTAGCTGGAAATCCTTCTGCTGCCATACACTTTCAGGATGAGGCCTTATTTATAAACCATCCATAAGATTCCCCTTCAATTAATTTCTTCTCTAAGATACATAAAGTCACAATTCCCTCCTCTCTTGACCCTTCGTTCCATCCTTCAGCCTCCTTGCTATCTTGATAACCTTCAGTCTGAAATGGAAAGCCTTTCTTCCATGGGAGCAGGACCCAAAACAGGGTACAGGACTCCAGATACAACCTGTCTATTGCTGACAAGGGGGGACTTCTCTTGACATGCCCTCTGTGCTCTTTTTTAACCATGGACATGGTTTAGTGGAGGACTTGGCAGTGTTATGTTTATGGCTGAACTTAATAATCTAAAGGGTCTTTTCCAACCTGAATGATTTTATGGTCTGTGATTCTGTCGTTGCCCTTCACTGCTGACTTTCATTCAGCTTGTCCACCAAAAGGACGTGTAGGTCCTTTCCTGCAGTCCTGTTACTGAGGCAGCTGCCCCCCCAGCCTGTGCTTATTCCCTCCTAGGTGCAGTTCCCTGCATTTTTCTTTGCTCTTGGTCCACTAGTGCAGTTTTTTGTGGTTCTCCTTAAGTCCTAAAAACTTTAGTCCTTTGCAAGGCACTGTAATGGTGAATGGGAATCACTTACACTCACCAAGGGAAAAATCTTTGGAGCATAAAGTCACCTGGCAGGACTGCCCATCCTGACCTAGATCCTAGCACACCTCTTAACAGCTCGTGTCCAAGCCTAGGATTGAGACACTCTCGCTCAGTCAGGGAACCCCTCAGTACCCACTGCTCTCAAAGGCAGCCCCATTAATGCAGGGCAAACTGTTCACACAGCCTTCATTAGAAAAGGTCCCCCAAACCACTTCCCATAGAAGGAACAGGGTATGTTTCTTCCATCATGACTGGGAATATTAACTACCCTCATCTGAAGGCACACAAAAAATCAACGCAAGCTAGGAAGTACTAAACCAGATGTGGAACAAGAAGAAATGATGGATCTTTTGGGGAACAAGGTGAAGGATGTAGAATTGACAGGTTTCTTTTTCCCCTCTCTGAGAAGAGCATGAAGCTGATGGATGTTTTTTTTAAGGAACATATTGTTAAAAATGCTGGCAATGTATTATCCACCTCTAGGGTCTACTTAATAAATTAAAATGTCTGTCTCTGAAAGAATCAAATTAATATTAGACACAAAACTTGAAGAAAAAGCAGGAAGCTGGAGAAATGAATAGGTTTGGCTGATTCATCCCTCTGAGATTCTTGTTCAATTACACTTTGCCCATAATTGTTTCTCAAGTATAAAGTTCATGGAAGGTAAATCCATCCATCCAACCCATCCATTGCAACTGAAGAAATGTACTGAGTGTGGGACGCTAAATTCCTACAGTATTTAATTGATCCAGTAAGTGATGTGACAGGCTTCTCCCAAGGTCTAGTGTGTGGGCTCACACCAAACAGTCCGTGGTGATCACAGCTGGGATGTAATCACCTCCCACACCAAGGGCATTGCAGTTGTGCTCCTTGCCCAACAAAATACTTTAACAGTGTCCCTGCTTTGGCCAGCTTTACTTCCTCATTGTCCTCTGCCCCTTCCCAGAGTATTAAAGCACCCTGTGCTACTTTCCTAGGGGGTTTTGGTGTGATTGCATTTGACACCTCACCCTCTGCTAGAATGGTGTGAGGAGGGCTGCTACAACAGCGTATGAACTTCACTATTTGTACTTGACACACGTTTCTACAGTGGAACAAAAATAAAAAGAAAAAGAAAGTTGCTGTTTGCTAACAGTTCAGCTTCACTTGTGGTTACTGGATTGGATGTCAGGGTCAAAAAGTAGAAGCAAAAAACACAGATCTGATGCTCTCTGGAGGGAGCCAGTTTCTCAGCCATCCCAGCTGGCAGGGCTCCACACTGGCAGTCTAGCTCACAGTGCAAATGGGCTGTAAGCATGGTCTTTGCTTTATCTGCGAGGTTTGGGGTATCTTGAATTTGACAGTCACTGAATGAAACTTTACTCTGGAGTTTAGAGGTAAATTATTGAACTGACTTGTTAAATTACATTTCATTAGCTGTAGGAACATTACAATTGCAGCCTTTGTTATTTGAGCCCTCAATCTGATTTTGTCAAGACTCTTTCACTGCACAATTTTCTAAAGTAAATTATTCTGAAAGGTTGTACAAATGCCATAAAAAGCAGCAACAGAGTAATGACTTTCTAAGCCGGGGTGGTGGAAATTCATTTTTTTAAAATAGCAAAATCAAAATTTTCTAAGGCTTCTCAGATCAACAGTTTTCAATGACTTCACATTCTCAACACAAAGGTGTAAATCCCGAGGAGCATGGCAATGTGAGAGCTTTGCACTCCTGTTTGTGAGTAGCCTCAGTGACCTGTGATTTGATATGCATCACAGCAAAAGAATTGCCAGCTGCCAGCAGAAAAGGAAAAGAACTGGAAAACAAAGTTTGAATTACTTTTGTAATTCATCAGCTAGGTATTAAGGAAAAGAGAAGAAGAATGACTGATTCAAAGCCTGTAAGGAATTACTAGGTTTAAATTTACCTCTGGAGAGAATGAAATCACATCTGGAGCTTATTAACTTTTTCCACAGAAGCAGAGCATATTCACTTGTGAAATCTTAAACAGCATGAAATGATAGACATGTAAAATAAAATATAAAAAAACTCAGATTCTCATAAAAGATTATGAAAATAACATCTTTAGGCATCATAAGGACCATGGTCCTACACAAGTTATTAAAAATTTTTAACATGGTATTCACTTCCAAATAGTATTCTGCATATTCTCATATATCATCAGTTTTTGTTTTCTGCTGTACTTGAGAAGAGAAGCCCCATGATCGTTTTAAGCTGTAGGTACCAAAACTGTCTGATAAACTTCAAGACCATGCTCAGAGGACAGCCTTGGCTTGGGAAGTTTTCAGGAGCAAGAAGAAATGCAGCCACCGAATGAACATGTGATATTTTGGATCACATTGCTTATTACCAAAGATTAAAAAGATTTGCATTAGCTTTTGGGTAGCTTTGGAGAATAATTCAAAGAGACAGGCTCAAGTTTCAAAAGCACTATGCTTAGGGAACCTTATCCAAGAGCTCTTTTCTGCCACAATCATACATGCCATCAGAGAAGGTAACGAACAGCCCCCAGAGAACATGCCACACAAAATCCCTTCAGCAGCCCAAATCCTTCCTGCTTCAGACTGCTACCATTGCCGTGCTTGGGCGCTACTTGAGCACAATGCTGAGGACACAGGGGCTGTACTGTGTCGAGTATCATGACTGAACACCAGAGGAAGGTTTTGGAGACAGCAGACAAGAGGAATCTTCTGCATCCCACATCAGATGAAGCAATGAAATCAAGGAAAATGCAGCACATTTAAGGAAGTTAATGTCTGTGATTTACAGAGACGTCACTGTTGGACTTGGAGCACAGGAGGTTCATACAGAATCCCCCCTCCCCAGCCAGCGCACCTGCTCTGGGCACAGACCCCAGCGCTGCCACGCCTCATTTCAAAGCAGCTGCTGCCTAAACAAAACGAAGTATCCGCAGCGTGCAGCCCCAAGGACTGCCATGCCCTTACAGGTATTCCATCTGTGGTTCCTGCCACCAGAGCACGTCCCTGATTCACAGCAGGGAGGCCTCACTGAGCAGCCAAAACACTCCCGTCTGGTGGTCAGCACTAACTGAGAGGAGGAAAAGAGTAATTTTAAAGAAGCATAGCCTAGAAATTTAACCCTGACTAGGGTTAAATTCTCCAGGAGGCTGGAGAATTATTTCACCTCTCCAAAGCCATCTTTGTTTTCCTGAGTGCTTCCTAGCCCACAAAGTGTGTAAAATGTTCTAGTATTATAAGCATGATAGCTCTCTCCATTGAAAACAAAACCACAGCCCACCCTTTCCTCCTCCCCCCAAAAAAACCCAAACCAAACCAAACCTAAACTCAACCTAGTAAAGAGCTCTGCCATTACTAAAACCAGAGATAACCTAATCCAAATATTCACCAGTGGCACCCACGCTGTGAAAAACTCAAAGCACTCTGAATTTTTACACTATAAGGATAAAGGTTATAAGCTCAAGGTGATCCCTTTAGATATTTTATGCCCATTCCTCCTAGTGTGTCTGGTGAAAACACCACGTGTATTGTGTAGGGCAAAAAGTCAGTCCAGAAAAGTCTACATGCAAGATGTGAATAAATCAGTTAATCATCTAAGTCATTAGAGTGTTATATAGAGGGGAGAAAACATTTGCATATAAGGAAACAAATATTTTTACAAAGTACTTGGGAAAAAACATGCAGTAACCAGCTGGCCAGCAGCAGAGCTCTTTCAAATTTACTTTTCAATAGAAGTCTTAATAGTAGGTTTTCAGCAATATTCACATTCCTACATTGTGAATTTGAGACATGCAGAACTTGAGAAATCAAAATTATTTACCTCTTAAAACAAACTACAGAAAAAGACCTTCACATAATTCGCATTAGTACATTAGTGCTTTTAAAGTACATTCCTCACATCTCACGACCAACTTTATCTTATACTTTCACTTCCCTTTTCAAAATTCCCATCTCCAGGGATAGAACATGCATCAATATCACAGAAAACACCACTGCAACACACCTTCTTTTGAGAAAAAGTAAAATTAAGAAAGCACGTTTAACTTTTTCCAAAGGGTCAGGAGTGCCAGGCAGCAAAAACCCCTCACCAGAGCTGTCACAGGGGTAAAGGTTTTTGAGGATCTGCACCAAACCTGCAGGAATGCGAGACCCATTCCTGTAGCCAGCTGCCTGTCAAAGGGTGATGGATTACTTACTCAGCCAAATTACAGGAACAACAAATTTTGAGGTGATTTGATTTTAAATCCTGATTTTGACTCAAAACAACCACCCTTAACACCATTCTGGTACCACTGTAGGAAATTTTTGTTTCCATTAGACAAAAAAACCCAATCAAACCCTCCAGTTAGGCCCATGTAAAGAGCAGTTGCACTTTGCCAGGATATATGCTGAACCCAAGATTAAACCAGAGCCTCTATCCACCCTGACTGACAAAACAGAGTTTCACAACAGAAGTAGGAAGTAGAGAAAAGTCTCCATCTGGGCCAACCCATGGATACTTTTCCTCCACTCGTATGCAATATAATATATCCATGTATACACAGCCAGAGCACAGTATCGGAGAATATGACATTTTTTATTAGTTCTTAATGTTTTCCTGTCTGTCCACGCAAAGATAACCACAGATCATATCTTATCAAATGCATAATGAGCCAAATTATTCTCTACTACTGTAAATCGGTGAAGCTCCATTGATTTCATTACAGGAGAGCAATTTACACTTGCAACAAGGGTGGGGGAATACTTTCTATATGAGGAAAGAGAACAAAACCCTTAATTGTGGGAAACCTAATTCAGGAACAAAATGCACACAGATCACTGCCTTTTTTTTTTCCATCTGAACAGCTATATTTATACCAAATATTCACACTCAAGAGTTAAACAGTTTTAGAACAACTTACTGAGCTTCAGAGACTTCGACGACTCTCTGCAGTGTTTGCAGAGTTGAATAAAAGCAGCTTCCTTCCCCTGCAAAGCCACCAACGCCTGGGACTCACTTGGCATTCCTAAAGCATTCCTCCTTCCGTCCCTTAGCAATGATAGCCAGGGCCACTGACCACCAGCCACCCTATTCACCCTCTCCTCTGCAGCCACCACGGGTGACACTGCCAAATGCAATGCAGAAACCTGAGCAGCACCTCTGCTAATGTAATTGCCAAATTGTCTGATGAACTCTGTGCATGTGTTTTATAAATTTGGGGCAGGGGGGAGGATTCAGGAGGAAATAAGATACCCTGATCTCTCTGCCATGCATTGCCTTATATAAACTTCTAGAAAAAGGAAAAAAGGAACACTTTAAAACTTAAAATATCAGTGGACTTTTACTGTATGAACTGATATTTGTTTACATTTCCTCTTGGTATATATGTCTTGCTACAATGTAGGCTATGTAGGAAAACATTTAAACACGGACTTACAGAAACTACTTGTAAGTAAACAAATTGATACATCAGAAAATTACTTATATTTGCATTCTTTATTAAAAATTTTCAAGCATAGGAATCTAAAGGTACTATTTGTTAAATAGTATAATGAAGAACTATTCCTATTAAAGCTGATTATTTAGTATTAGATTTAGTCTTACATGGAAACTTTCAAACCATCTCAAGAGAAGTTACTTAATTCTAGTACACAGCATGAAAGTTAAAGGAAAAAAAACCCCAACAAAATGGCTTCAACAGGCATAATGCAGTTTATTTGGCAAAAGTAACATCTCACATATAATAATTTTTAAAAATGCTTGTACAGCTGCTTTTGATTCCATATTCAGCTCAGAAAAAGGCTGAGAAGATGTTGAAGGAAGATAATTAACTAGGGGGAATCCCTTCCAATGGTTCTCCCAGACAATTGTCATTAGAGAGACAATTTTTCTCTGCTGGGGAAGAGGCCACAGACATCACTCCGGATCCTACAGATCTCTGAGGATGGGATACTGGGAACACCAGGAGTAAATTTTGGGGGACTTTTTGGTTGTTGGGTTTTAGATTTTGTTTTTAATGATGTGTGCTGCCATAGTGTTTTTCCATCGACTGCTGCTGCTCTGACCAATGGGTTGTGTTGAACTGTTACCTTCTGAGAGACTCACAGAAAGATGTCTCAGCTCCATACCAAGTACAACCTACCACAAAGGGAGGGAAATTTACCTCTCACAAAGTTCTAGCAAAAATAAATAATAATGCTAAAGTAATAGTAATCATCATCACTGCACTCAAAGAATCCCATCCCAGATGGGGAAAGCATATGGAAGAAGCTGCAAAGTCTGTGCAGAAAAGATGTCTCTCTGCCTTATAAAAGAAAGGATAATAGATCTCTCGGTATAAAAGCCCAACCTCCTGCTGTTGGAAGTAAGGATGTTTGGATTTGATTAATAACTGCAAAATGCTTTTCTCTCCTTTACAAGAGCCTGTTAATAGTATATTACTTTCATTATCAGGAGGAGGTATGTCACTGTAGGAAGGAACAGCAGTTGCATCTCTCCCAAATGCTGCTTCAAGTCAGAGATTGCAGCTGAGGCATAGGAGCCAGACCTGGTTCCTGGGACACAGCAGGGCAGGCAGAAGAAGCCCATGGATGCCCAGCAAGCCCATAATTAGCAGTCACTGCTTTTCTCTTAGTGTCACCACAAAAGGGAGCTTTAAGAAAGATAAAAAGCTCACAAGAGCCATTCATGAATTTGAGGTACTGGTCTGAAAACTTGACAGCTAATAAAAGTCCTTTTCTGGCTACATTTTGTACAGGAACCAGGGGAAAAGGAGAACCTAGAGAAACACAGCAGGCAAGAGAAAATTTTTAATAAGTAAAAAGAAGACTAAAACACAGAAGATAAGAGGACTACTCTGTATTTTATCAGCTGTCAATCTGGAAGAAATGTCCAAGTGAAAGCTGAAGTACTGCAGAGAGGGGCAGAAAAGGAACCAGACCATGAACAGGAGACGGTGATGGCAGGAAACAATCGAGAGAAGGATGCTCTCCTGCTGGACTGGCAGAGCTCCAAGCTAGAACCAGAGAAGAGAATTAATTTATCCTGAAGGGTCAAAGTTTTTGTGCACTATCTGCCACACACATTCTGCAGCATTTTAGCATTATTCCGCTCAGTGGTGGCAACAAAACCTGGGCTATCTCCAGGCTGTCATTTAACCATGGTCAGAAGGAAAATCTCCAAAAGGTAACTAGCATAGGAACAAGTAGCAGCACATCATGGGTAAGTGCAAGTGGAAGAGGTTTTCATCAGCAGTTGTGATATATTTATTCAATACACAGTAATTTTTATGTTGCTGGCCAAAACACAGTTCTTAGTTCAAAACACAGTACCCCATCATGGATGAAAGGAGCTTTTATCTAACATGTTTTACGTGCAAAATGAAAATAAAAATAGTTAAGCTACTAGAATTCAGTGTATTCATATTCAAAAGTTCAGAGGATTTGAAATCATTTTAAAAAATATTTACAGAATAAATGTGATGAGCCAGAAAACTACTGATCCATTTGTGCCTGACATAAGAACAAATCTAACTGCATTAAAATGAAATAATTAAAATTTCTTCCAGTAAATATGAACATTTGGAAAGTACACATCAGTAGCTAAAATGTTAACTTTATTGCAATGATTTTTCTTCTTCCCATGAGACACTGAGTACATATCTTAGGTTGGCATCAGACATTAATTACAGGCAGGGAACATTTTGTAGAGGTTAAAAAGCAAAAGCTGTCTTTGGTGACCACTCTAGACAGCAACAGCAAGCCAAATGACTCCACTTCTGGGACACTTCCAAATCAGTTCTCAGCCTATAACCATAAGAAAATGCAGGGCTTTTAAAGGGAAGCTCATTTTTTAAAACTTTAATGCAGTTCAAAAGATTTGTCCCGGTAAGGGATCCAAACAGAAACAAGCTTTCCAATGCTGCTCCTGGGGCCCTGGGTCTCCATTCTGATGCCAGTCAGAAAGTTCCAGTAGGTCTGCAGCCCTCTGCTTCAGCTTTAGGAGAGCCACAAAAACCAGAGCAGGCGGGAAATGAAAAGAGCTGGTTAATGCGAACATAGCATTTAAATTAGGAAAAGTGGGATACAAGGGAAGAATGGGAAACCATCCAGCCACTTGAGAGTCTGTGCAAAGACAGTCACCAGCCTCGGCAGCACAGCACCCCATGCAGCTGCCCAGGGCCAGCAAAGGGGTGGTACAACGGGATGGAGTCGGCAGTGAGGTGTGATCCAAGTGGCACAGGGCTGAGACAATGGGCAGAGCCCTGCCAGAGCCAGGAGAGCTTCCTGAGGGGCACCTGGGCTTCCTGCAGCATGACAGGAGGGCATGGAAGGACAGCAAGAGCTGGACACAGAGGGGAGGCACCAGGCACAACAGCAAGTGGAGGTCAGGAGCACTTAATCATGAAAGAAGGGGAAGATCCAAAGGAGACATCTGTATGCAGTGGGGAGGGAAAAGTGCGTCTGAGTGTTGTAACAAAACAACAGGTCAGGCAAAACCAGAGCAGGACTTCATGGGGAAACCCCATCAAGGAGTTACAGGTGCACTTCGGGAAGAGAGACTGCATTTGTTAATAAAAGAGCTCTCAGATTCTGCCTCATTATTTCCTTTTTCTAATAGTAGAACAGGTGGCTTAAAAATTTTCTTTCCTATTTCAAGCAGCAAGAATTTGTTGGAAGCAACATTTTTCCAAGACAGCTTGGGACATAATCAGAGAATCATAGAATGGCTTGGGTTGGAAAGCACCTTAAAGATCATCCAGTTCCTATCCCCCCTGCCGTGGGCAGGGACACCTTCCACTAGACCAGGTTGCTCAAAACTTTATCCAACCTGGCCTTGATCACTTCCAGGGATGGGACATCCACAGCTTCTCTGGGTAACCTGTTCTAGTGCCTCAACATTTTCACAGTAAAGAATTTCTTCCTAATTATCCAACAATTATAAATTCACTTAAACTCAGGTATGTAAGAGGGCCTTTTGACATTGAGACCACTCACACACCATGTCTTAAGCAAATGTGGAGCATGTGCATGAACACTGCCTAATTTAATTCCGTGCTGGCCTCTGCACCTTCTGCTTTACCTTCAGACTGCAACCCCTCGTAACGCACACACCCTTATCTCACCTACCTTCTTGCCATGAGGCTTCAAGCAAAAGGGTTTTCTCCATTTTTCTTATTTTAAGATGGAAATTTTGCAGCAAGCCATTTTAATAATATACAGAGTAGTACTGGTGCAACATCAGCAACATTAAATTTTATACGCAAAGCCATCAAATTCCTACTATGACATATGTATGAAGTTATCAAACAGGCTGATCTGAGAGGTTGTGCAGCCACAGATTTTCCAAGGAACATTTCCTTTGTAAAAAAGTTAAAGGACTATTTTCTCTCAACAATAAAATGACAGATATTAGGACTCAATACAGGTCAGGAAGAAACGAAGTGATTCCCTCACACAAGAAGCCTTTTTTTTCAGATCACTATCAGAAGTTCTAAACCAATCAAAGTTTTCTTAAGCTTTTTTTTTCCCCCCCACCTTCATCCAGAAAAGAGAAATAGCAGTGTATTTCATAACGGGTATCAAATTCTGATTTCCAAATATCCCAGAAGTGATGGTTTATTTTCTATTAAAATAAGGTAAGCAGGTAAAATAAGCCCAACCAGGAAAGTCACCACTCCTGCACAGTCTAGTATTGATTAGCTCCTGGGAGCTCTATAAATACACTTTGGTGACAATACCATCTGAAATATCTCAGTTGGTGGCATCACCATTTATCAATACTGCATTTTTCCTGCTCTGATTGAGCTATTTTGATGTAATGACAAAATTGTTCTTGAAATATTCAAAACTCTGATTATTGCACTTTTCTGAGAAGCATTTTTTTTTTATTATTTCTCCTAGCACTGATAACATTTACATTTTCCTTTGGAAGAAAAAGATTTGTCTTCATTGCTTCTCTTTGTATTTCACTTTATTTTATCTTTTTCAACATTCAGCACAGCAAGGAAGACATATTTGCATGCTAATGAAAATCAAAGTGAGAAAGCAATTAAATCAAAAAGTAAAATCATCTCTGGAATTAATGAAACTCTTCTTCTCCTTTTAGAACATTACTGTCTTTTACATGCCAGTTGACTAATTTTCAACTCTTCCCTTAACCAAAATTATCAAGAGAAACAAACTTTCATGAATTCAACATCGTATTGTGCATTCTGAGAAAAAAAAATTATAAATTTTTTTTTTGTATGCAAGGATATGTATGTTTTAATTGACAAATTTAGATCACATCCCAGTTTTCCTAGGATCAAAAACTTTTAGATATGTGTTGCACCCTTTTAACTTCAGAGCAGAGCAGAAATTTGAGAAGAAGGATAAAACCATTACAAATGCTCTCCATATTCCAGTTCAATCTAGTTTTATATTGCTATTTACACAGCAATGAGCTCCCAAATAACTCTGATTAACCTCGTGCCTACTTTTGTAAGGAGAATAGCTGCAAACATGCTTGGGCTTCAAGCACAGGGGACTTAATGCAAGGGCAGGCAGTCTGGCATAGCAAACTAATAAAACCTGGATTACATGTAACCTGCAAACTGCACTGCGGGCAGAGCAGCAGCTTTTGGCCATTGCATTACAAAGTATCATCTCAGAAGGCACTCTGCTTGGGTTTTATAGCAAAATAAACTTCGAATGGTTTTAATGGTGTGTATTTGGCTTTAATAATGCTATTTAAGACTATATATTAAGTTGTGTAACTTCTGCCTCCAGACTGGGCAATTTCATTACTTTCCCCTATAAAAAGTGGCTTTAATAACTAAGCTTTTAAATTGTTTTCCCCATAATAAATAAATGACGTTAAAAGGCAGTTGTCAGCACTGAAGAGCTGGATCCAGTCCCACAGTTGACATTAAGGACATAGATTAGATCAAGCCAACAAAACACTTAAAGCAAAGGTTTTTCCTATTAGCTGTAGCAATTTTTAAACTGAGATACAGTAATATGAATTTAATGCCAGGTGAATGGGGTCAGACAAAGAAGAAATTACGTCAGCAATAACAGGCAAATTTGTACCAATTTCATGTCTACAAATTAGAGCAAGCTTTCCTTCAGAAACCATTTATGTCTTTATCAGCACAGAAGAAACCAAATACAATCGCAACATCAAACTTGTGAGAACAGAGCTACAATACAACGATGTTTGCTGTTATTTCTTATGGGCACATTATGAAGGAGGATGATAGCATCTCTTCCCCAGCTAAAAAGAAAATTTAATGATAAAAGCAATGGTTTAGGTCATGAAACCAATCCTCTCAATCTCAGGACAGCAAAGTTGCCTTCCCTATTTCTCTTCCTCTGGTTTAAATGAACGTCCTTTTAGCAGCACATTTCTGGCTCATAAATTTCTGATGTCACATGCTACCATGGCACAGATCCAAGAGCTTGTGCAGCTACCAAAGACATCAATCCCTAGCAGAGCAAGAAAGGAGTTCAAGTCAGGTAACCAAAACCAATGCAAAACTGTAGATGCTAGCTGGATCCAGCTCCCCGGCCAGCAGGCTCAAGTCTGTGTGGCAAAAAGGGACAAAAGTGTGAGAGAGGTGACCACACTTCTACTGTGACACAGGTGCTATGCCCACCATGCTGAGGAACATTAACAGCCAGGACCTGATCACACCACAGTCTGAAATGCTGACTGCAGAATGGTTTATGTTGGAAAAGGCCTCCAAGACCACAGAGTCCAACTGTGAACCTACTGCTGCCAAATCCACTGCTAAACCACCTCCCTAAGTGTCACATCTACACACCTTAAAAATACGTCCGATCTAAATTAAGGATCTTAGCACTCTTAATCTAGTTAATTGATGTATTAGTGTATTCTCTCTCTCTCAAAATACACTACCCAACACATCAATTAGCTGATGCCAACTGTCTGCCCTTAGTATTTACTTCCACAGTGCACTGCGTATTTGCTACCTCTACCTTAAAAGAGAACAGGTAGATGATAAAGCATTTTATACCTTAATTTTACTTGGAGATACCAAGTCAAAAATAGTTAAGTCTTCTAGATAGTCAAACGCTTTCTTCTCCTCCCCCCAACCCTTTTATTTATAGCTTTCTTTCAGGTTAAATAGGTTAGGAATAACTACATTATCATCATGACCTGCACTACATCAAACCATGAATTATTTCTGCTCTTTTCCACTCCATCTCTATTTCAGCACTTTACTTCTGTAATAGGGCAACAGGAATGATCGGGAAGCTCCAAAATTCAATTTTCATGTACGAGAACCACCTTTCCAACCTCATGTTCTCAAGACTTTGCTTTCCTTTTCAATTCTTGTCACAAACTCTGAAACAGCTCTCCCAAGTACAGCAAAGAACCTTTCTTCTAGATTACCCTCAATTTTGCCACATTGCAGTGCAGAGGGACTATCTGGCATTTGCTTTGTTCCTTCAGTCTCTTTGAGGCTCAGCAGAGGGACCTGGTGGATGCAGCAACACACGGTACTTAAAAGCTCCCCCTGGTGCCACCACCACGTTGCCTGCTGTTCAGAATCATGACTAAATCCAGCCTTTCTGAGGTTTTTTCCCTCCTCTACAGAACTTCACCATATACTATCTTGGACCCAACCAGGAAGTACTGGTGCAGTTGTGCCATGAGCCCATGTTGGGGGACAAGGAGAACTATTTTGGGACCTTCTCTCTCCTGACAGCAGCAAACCATCTCCCTTGGCCATGAGACATCACTGTAATCCCAACAGTGCTGGACACGACAAGCATAGGCTCATGGCTCACCTCTCACAGATTCAAAGCAACAATGTGAGTGAAGTGTCCCATCCTGTTAATCTGGAGGGTGACAACAAAAGCCACGTGGAGGACCTTCATGGTCAATTTTAGCCTCAGCTTGAAGCGAGGTGTTGGTTACCATGCAACCAGCATTTGTGTGTGGTGCAGTGTTTGAGTTGATGACAGACCTAAAAAAAAAAAATAATGCCTTGCCCTTTTGGTCTCCAATTTTACAAATACATTTTAATGGTACAGCAGTAGCTTAGATTTGGCCCAAATTTCATTATGTTTAAAGTGACAAAACGATTTAAGGGAAACCGAGATATTTCCAATTTTTGTTTAGAAACTGAAGTGTAACCACAGCTTCTACATAGGTAACTACTAAACACAAAACACACAAAATATGTAGTGATCTACTGGATCACCGTAAGGCCCGGAAGTCTCAAGTGATGCAAACACGTTTGCTTTCCTTGTCCACTCTAGAAGTGTGAAATGAAGTAGTATGGAAAAGGAAACTGGATTTAACAATGTGGTATTTAAATTAAAAAACAATAAAACATGAAAAAATGTTGGTTTGTTTTTTTATTTTCCTACAGAAGACAGTGTTCAATAGTAAAAGAAATCCAGGTGTCTACTCCAATGCCATCATCCCTTGTGGGGTTGAGAGACCAACTTCCCACCTATGTGGGAAGTTTAGAGGTTGCCAAGTACACCAGCGCCTCAAAAACTAAAAACAAACAAAAAAAAAGGCAACAAAAGCAACAACAACAAGTTATGAGCTGTCAAGAAAGTGTGTGTATGTATACGCACTCAAGTCCCCCCACACAACTGCTGGCTGCCTTCCTTAGCCAAGTGAAACCAGCACAGCCCAGCACTGGGAGGCTCCAGGGCTTGGCAGTGGTGCCCCATGCTCAGGGGGGTTTCACCACCCATATCCCATTTCCATGGCTGTCCTCTTCAGCCATGGCTCCTGATCCTTTCCCCAACACTGCCGACACGTGGGCAGCCCGGCACCCCACCACAACAGCTCCCCCTTTTCACAGGTACCATCTCATCCCTCCCTCCTGGCACCAGATGTTTCCCATTAACTTTGTCCGCACTCAGCTCACAAGTGTCAACTGGAAAGCCCAGACCTCAAATATTTTACAGATGAAACAACAACAGGCTCTTTGCCAACGACTCAGGCGTGGATCCCAGCCTCAGCTCCACACTTCTCAGGCAACTGGCGGAAAATAAGCCAAGAGCTGTCTGGGGATTTGCATGGGGGATCTCCTCCACCTCGCAAGGGCAGGCAGCCCTGCAGCCCTCAGCGCAAGCAACGTGAGGGCAACACTCACAACCCCACTGTGTCTTTGCGTAATGGCAAAGGTCTGCAACACCCCCATGCAGGCAGGGAGGGAGGGGCTGGCAGCTCAGGCGTGCAGTCACACTCAGCCCAGACATGATGCCCACCTGCCTCTTTCCTCATCAGCCTTAAAGTGCTGCAAAGTGCCAGACTGCTCAGGGTAAAAGCCTGTTTAAGTGGCCTCAAATGCCCATTTAAGGAGAGGGAAAAATCACAACCAGACAAAAACCCACTGTAGTAATAACTAAATAGTCCTCAGACAGCCCAGGTTTTCCTCTCTGCAGGTTTGCTGTTGTGCCCGCTTGACTAAATATTCTGAGTTCCTGCTTCTTCAGTATGGAGTGTAGAAAGTAAATCTGTGTTCAGTCTTAAGTATTTAAAAATTTTCTCAAGCTGCTTCCGTTTCAAAAAGAAAAAAAAAATTCTTATTGGTGCTTCTTGTCTCTGTTTCACAGCACTTATTATCAGGGCACTGGAGACATGATAGATTAACTATCAAATACTTTTCTATTCTACTTAAAAACAGTTCAGAATGTGATATCCCTTTTATTAAAAGAATACTTTAGTAGCATTTGACAGAGGGTTAAATATTACAAAAACTGAAATATTGAGAAAACAATAAAAATAAAGGTTGGAATATAACACGCTTCTTTAGATAAGCATTACATATTGGAAGATATTCTGTTGAGTGGATATAATGCCCAATACATATCTCAAAATTCATTACTTCTTAAAAGAACCCCACAATTAGTTTTCTAATTTTGATATTATAGATGAACAGGCTGGTTTCCAACACGCCACATCAAACACTGTGAGAGTATATATAGGAATTAACCACAAAATATTCCAGGATCACATCATTGCCATGCTGGTTTAATTTCTTTTTATCCATGTGCTATTTCATAAAAGAATTATTTTAGCTTCATGTGCACGTGTAAAACAGATGCAGCGTTTCAGGTTGCCACTCCCATACTGACTGTACTGGAAAAAGTCTCACTCTAGATAATCATCAGAGAAAGCAGTGCCTATCACAACTCCTCTTCTGCGTCCTTTATACACACTGCAAGGGCGTTTAAGAAAAGGAACTGGAGTCTAATCTTTAAATTAAACACTAGATGGAGCCCACTTACCAAGACTGAAAAATGAAAGCTCTCCTTGCAGCAAACTCTTACAGCCTATTGCAATATCTGGTCATGCATAAACATGACAGGACTCAAACAGCTGCAATGACTGTCCTTAATGCAAAAACATATACTGTCCAGTAATTATATCTCTGCATAAAGGGATAGTCTTCAATACCAGGCAACTGCAAAGGAATTTTTATTCCTCTACAGATGTATTAGTTTGGTGTACAATACCCATGATACTTGAAATAAATTAGGCACGCGTGGATTTTTGTAACACCATATGACAAACGCAATGCTGGGTTGAGAGAACTATGGCCGGGTCTGACATCTCTTTATTTTGACAATAAACTGTACTGATTCCAACTGCATGAAAATTTTGCACATATAAATTAAGATTAAATAGAAGAATCCTTTTTCAGTTGGTTCGAATCAGCTCTAGCAAGAAGGCTCATTTGTGACGTTTGATGAAATGCCGCCTCTCTCAAATGAAACATACCACACATTCAACTAGAGATAAGCGAGCTTTGGTGTTAAAAATAGGAACGCAACACCAAACCTCAGTACAACTATTCTGGTGAGAAAGGAAAAGAAAAAAATAGAACCAAGTTGCCAAGATCCAAACTAGCAGCCTCACGGATACTGGATAAATCCATTTATCGCAGGCTCCACCACAAACAACTGCCAGCTCTGCAGTATTTTGGCCCCACTCTGGACTGGTCTCACAATGCAAAGGGCAGGCAGAAATTGCAGGCAGACAACCCTTGGCCCTTCCTTAGCTTGTGAAAGGACATGCTTGCAGGAACAGCTGGAAGCCAAGCAGACAATAAAGTTGTGCAAAGCCCCAGACCTGCTCCCCAGCAATGCAATTCTGCTGACAGCCAAGCTATCACTGATTGCTTTAACCTTTGCTCAGTCCAGGCCACTGCCTTCACCTCACTCTTTTTCTAACAAACCTATGGTAATAGCTTCATCAAGGTTAAGATAAGCACTAAGGCAGTTATCTTTACCACTGAAAACTACCTTTTGCTCACAAACAGTGATCCATCCTGTTTAAACAAAATTAACCACAGCAACCCAACTTACCTTAGGGCATTTTATGAACTGGCTGGGAGGAGAGACAAAGTGAAGTTATTACCTACCACCAACACAGATGCTAATGGCTATTTCCAGAAGGGAAAATACAGTATCTGTGATGATCAGTGGAAGTTTTCTTTTTCCCTAAAGGACCCTACTCACTCCTTATTTCTGTGAAAGGCGTACACAGCACATTTTCTTGGTCCCACAACCTCATGGATGAAAGCTGGTCTTTGGGGCCTTGCAGATTACTGTTGGGATGCTCTCAAACCAAGCAAAGCTCTTCAAATGTGAGACCTGCTGCTAGGAGATCGTGGCTTGTGCTCACCATCACGCTGACAAGTGACTGCTCGACCCCACAAAGAGCACGCACAGGATGATGATCACATCTGTTTGTCAGAGCTGGGGCTTGTGAGCAAACATACTGCAGCCATAAAAGCAATGGGCTTTGCAGCTGTAGCAAGCACACAGCCAGCTCAAACATTAAATACTTCAGTCTGTGAATATCCTGGTTCAGTCCTGTTACATTATGTTTGCCTTCCAGTATATCTAAACTGGACATGTATCTGCTCCCAGATGGGAAGATTGATTGGTGTCTTAGTTTCGTTTATTTATTTTTTTTTTAAACAGTGGGTAAGCACCTAATAGCAAGCATTTCCTTTACAAGTAAATCTGAAAATAATAAACAATTTTTTGACACTTGACCTAAAACCATGTGGGAGAACACACCCCTGTACTTCAACAAGCTCCTGGTTCAATAAAAGAGGGACTTTATTAGCAGGAAGAGTATCTCACCAACCACACAAATTAGGTGTCAGCAAAAGGAGGAGACAATCGAAATACCAGCTACAGTTGTAGGTTTGACTAAATAGTAATGTTTAACTACTTCCTTATCACAATCTTCCTATACAACTATAATTTAGGAACCTTTGCCACTGTAATTTTCCCTGCTTCATTTTCTTTACAGCTATGCTTTTATGTGTCAGACTAAATACTTGTTCATCAGCACTATTATCCATGCAACAGCTGAAAATAACCAGCTATGTGAAAAAAACACAGAAGAACAAATACAAAGGTTTTGCATATGTATAAAAGAAATTAAAAGAAAAGTCAAATTACCCACTGTAGTATCTGATGCTGGAGGGAAAGTGGACACAAAGCCACTACAGTTACACAAATGTAACTCTGGAAACAGACACTGTGCAGACACATGGAGCAGCGTGGCTACAAACAAGGTAAAGTTAAGCCTAAAATATTTTTATTTTATTCCAGTTTCTCACAGCAAGAATCCTGATGGCTTTCAGCCTCAGAAAAAGGAAGGGACAAAACTCTGGCCTTGCTGGGAGCTTACCCACTGACCACATGCCATCAAAGCTGGGGCACGACAGACAAGAATGACAGCTCACTAAGTATGTGGGTGGAAGCAGACAGAATAGTGGTTAAAAAGTGCAAAAATAGGCAAAAACTTTTTAAATCCCATTTGGAGTTACTAACTGTTGCATTCCATATTCACCTATATTGCCTCCAAACACAAAGGGGGAAAGCCAGTCTGTAAGTTAAACTAATGCCTTCCAGGAGAAACAAAAATCAAGCAAAAAACCAAAATCAGAAATACAACAGAAGAACTGAGATTGGGTTAAACACCTAAATTCACTCAACTGCACATTCACAAAGCATATCCCACTTATAGTGCATTTTGTACATTTTCTGTTTACTTTCAGGTGTTTGCCAGACTAACTCCAATGTTGCAGTCCATCTTGCTAAAAACACAGAGACAAACACACTTGGAGGGTTGTGTAAACCATTAGCAGTGCTTTGGTCCTCTGACACATCCACACTCCTCTTTACAGGTTCACCTATTTCATCCTGCAAGGTTGTGCCAGTGCCTCGACCGCTTCTCTCTTCTCCCCCTCTACAGAAGCACTGTTTGGCTTCACATAACCACCCATGACCACCTACATCACTTCAGGGAGCTGGCTCACATGCAGTCTGATCATCCCACAGATTTTCATCTGCCTCCTATTTGCACTCCCACACAACTTTCGAAAGACTGCAAATAGCCATATATCAATCTCTAAAAAAAAAATGCAAAATCAAAACCCACTAAACAAAAAACCCCTAAAAGGCTGGAAATATTCTGCATGAAGAATTTACTTCTCCTGAAGTCTCCTCGCAAAAGGTAAGTGGTGTGTTAACCAATATAAACAAAAGTCAACTGATTATTTCCAAAATTTTAGAGACTAGTTATACAGCTACCATTGGCATAAAGCAAACAGCATACAGCTTCTACAGAAGCAGCAAGTGTCAGGTTTTAATTGCTTTGCTCAATCAAAAACCAAAAGCAATGAACATTTACAGACAGTTCTCCAGAACGAGCCTGCCCAGGTGCTACATCCCTTTTCATCTTACAGCAGCCACCACCAGCTTGCTGTTACCACAACACCCTCCCTGACCATGCCACTTAATGCTTCCAGCTTTACTCTTTTTCCCAGCATAAAGATCCCTCTAAATTCAAGTGGTTTTTAATGGATCACAAGACAATTCAGGCTAGGAGGGACCTCAAGAGGTCTCTGGTCCAGGCTTCTGCTCCAAGTAGGGCCAGCGATGAGATCCAGCTCAGGGCTTTGTTCAGTCAGGTCCTGAAATCTCCCAAGGATGGAGACTGCACAGCCTCCCCAGGCAACCTGTGCCTCTATCCAGCTGTCTGTCCTCAGAGTGAAAACATTTTACCCTTGTAACCAGTGTGAACTTCTCTCATTTCAACTGGTATCCACTGTCTCTTGGCCTTCCACCACTGAGAAGAGCTTGGAATGATGTCACCGTTTTAGGGAAAAGAAATCACTCCTTATACTTTCAGCTCTGCTATTTATCTGTTTATGCAAAGTACACTTCGCTCTGTGATTTAGATTGCTGCTTCAGATTTTAACTTTGCTAACAGCATTTGCCAAAAATTCAAATATAACCAAATCAGAGTGAAAGTGAAAAACAAATCTCTAAGAATAAAACTTGGGTGGAAATGCTCACCCATGTGATCACATCAAACTTTCCCTGATGTGCCATGGTGATGGCAGCACTTCAGCACTCATTACTGCATTTCCAGATATCGAAGAAGCATCTCTTTATATAGGTGCAACATGAGAGCCAATTATTCATGTAGATTACAAAACAGGCCAAAAAAGCAAGATTCATGCTGGAGCAAAGCTATAAGGAATGCGCTCTGCTAGTTCTCAGACTCAAAGAGTTTTGAGCAGTGTGTCCATCACAGTAAATATGCATTGCTTCCTGGGCCCAGAAGCTATTGCTCTCTCAGGCTCCTCAAGGCTCCTTAGCACACCAAGAGACAGCAATCCAGGGCAGCAGTCACCTTACAGACCTTACTGCTACTCAGTCACCAAATTACCGTGTGCCAGTCATGCAGAAGGCTTCTTAACTGCTCTCCTAAGCCATGCAGCTGAGGAATAAAAGACATAACCGGAACTAAGAGAGGAGGTAAATGCAGCAGTGCAACAAATGTTCATGCTGCCTGAAAGGTCATATGATATGTGATTAATGCCATTATCCTCCAGGACTCTGGAAATTGCCCTGAGACAACAGCTTTCCGGCATAAGCTATGGATCAATAAAAAGGATTAAGCAACAATACTTCAGAAATGCTCGAAAGCAAAATACCAGGTTTTATCTCAAATTTTCTCTAAATCTGTCCCTGATAAGAAACTCCTAAATTTGAGGTCCATCTTTCGGTCTCGGGCTCTTTGCACCAGTGCAAGAATGCAGGTGACACAGACTGTGCACACTCAAGAGACTGAAAAGGAAGGAGGAGAGGGAAAGAGAGCCAATGTCAACCTTCCCCCCTCCCCCCCGAAGGGGTGTGTACAGCTAAACCCAGCCACAATCTGTCAGCAAGTAGCCGGTGCCAGCCCTACGCTCACTCCCACACCTTACCCAGGACAGGGCCATCACCACACCAGGAACACTCTGGGACAGAACAGGCAGCCAACCCCACTCCCAAATCACATTTGTCTGGCCCCTCGAAACTTAAGGCTGTGCATAAATGAGGTTGTCACCACACAAGTGAGAGGTGAAGCAAGTTGTTTTCCCTAATTAAACCTATTAGTAGTAACGAGTCATTCCTGCTAGGTCTAAATAGCTCAGAGATAAGTCCCAGGCTGCTAAGCTGCCAGCCACCTCCCATCAGTGCTCAGAGGCAGCTTTTGTACTCCTACAGACAACACTGGGTAAATACTACCACCTCCAACCATGCTCCTGGAGCAGATCTCCAGGTTGATATATTCAAAGCAAATGTTTTCCCTGCAGCTGTCCAGTCACCTTTATTGACAATAAAGCCCAAAGTGCCAAACCCTCCTCCTCAGGGAGCAACAGCAGATACCCCCAGATGAATGTTCTGCAGGTCAGGCGCCCGCACACAAGGAAAGAGTATGACCCTGACAGAACCTTGTGCTTTTTTTATTTTTGAAAAAAGAAACCTCACCAGAGACTACTTGGGATACAAGACTTTTCCATGGAAAATTCTTCTACAATATTTAATGCAAACACACCATCAACACAACATCTCTTAAAAGTTCACACCACAGGCAACATCAGTATTGGGAGCAGTAAGGAGAACGACACAGTGCTTTTCTAAAAAGCCATCCAATGAATTAATCATCTTCTGTCTGAACTATTTGCAGAAACAACTGAATAAGCCAGAAAAGAAAAATTAAAATGTTCTAAGCTGTTGCTTCACAGTATGTCTTACAGAAAAGTAATTTAAAAATTATTATAAAGGCAATAACACTCAATCTCATAACATGACACTATTTCAAATTAATCCAGTGCATGTTAATTCTTTCACCTTTGCCAGTGATAAAACAGAATAAGAAAAAAAAAAAACACTCCATCAAAAATAAGCTGAAATTCAGTAAGCTTTGCCCGTTGCTTCAACAAAACCAACACGGCCTTAGCTTTCATCAAGCACAACTTCCAATACATAACAATCCTCCTCTTTCTCTCAAGCAAGCAGAAGTAAGTGAAACTCATTTTGCAGACTCACCAAAATTATCCATATTCCAGGAGGCAGCCGTTCATTCAGTTTGTGAAGTCCATGGTTTCAGCACAGTCATAGCCATCAGCAGGAAAATGAAGGGAAAAAGAAGAAAAAAAAACACCTCTTGAGATTCAATGAACAACACAACACTACTGCTTTCTGTAAAAGCAAAAAAACCCCAAAAATTTCAGGTAACTCATTCAATGGACTGAACATAAACAACCCCCCACCCTCCAATTTACTCTAAAAAGAAATAAAAAACCCCACAATATCAATAATATTAAAAAGAATAATAAAAGAATAAAAGAATAATAATTAATAAAAGAATAATAATTACAGTCTAATAAAGATCTGTCAAGGCTGACCTGATAAGAAACATTTTGGGGGGGGGGAATGTATTTTTAAGAAAAAACAAACCTTCTACTGTACCTCCCCCATCAGGCAGTAACAGGTGAGCAATATCACATCTAGGAAAAGGTATATTATTTTCTCTTATGCTGCTGACATTTCAAAATCCTTGAAGAGGAGATGTAACATTTGGCAAGGAAGTAAGGCAAAGCCACCACAGCGACTACTCAGTTTCAGAATCCTCAGTCAAGGATGGGGGATTGGTAATTTATTCTTTGCAATTAAGGGGGCCTGCAGCCGACCCCACAGCTGAATATCTACGCACTGTTACACATCTGCAAACTGTCAAGAACACCCAAGCTGAAATAACTGCTTTTTTCAATTTGGACTTTGAACAGTGTCTGAGTGACCAAACCCAGTGTGTGTCACTTCTCTCCTACTAATAAAAACCCAAGAAAGAATTTTACAGCTTTCCCAGGCTCAGCATTGATTTCTTTTGGCAACTGTTCCAAAACAGTCAACCAATTTAGCATTTGGGATTTTTTGCTTTTCTGTTTGGTTGGGATTTTTTTCATTATTATTCCTTTGGAGAGGAAATGCTTCAAAGAGATCTGTACAAAATGCCAATTGCTGTGGGTTAACCTAAACAAACTGCATGTGTGTATGTAAGGGCAGACAAAGGCATGCTCTCCTTTTGACTAGAGAAATCAATTGCATGTGCAAGTTCAGGAAGTGCACAAGGTCCTGAACACAGAAAAGCAGGCAAGGAGAGTGCTGAAGCCTGCGGTGGAAGGAAAGGAGGCAGTGAAGGAAACGCTGTCATCATCTCCCAGCAGCTCCGTGACCATCAGATCGATCACCAGGCCAAGGCTGACAAGATGCCAAAAAGCCAGAGGCCACTGGAAAGTCGCTTCCAACAGATTGGGATACATCTTCTCAGCTCACGTGTTTCAACCATCCAAATTCTCCAAACCAACTGTTCCCAGGAACAGTCATCCTCACAACTCAGTGCTCTTCTGCTGGGTCACAGCAAAGGGGCCTGAGGCCAGAGCAGCATTTTCGCCTCCAGAAATCTCAAGGCAGCTCAGGAGGGCAGTGAGCCACCAGCACAGCCCCGGATGTGGTTCCTACTTGATCCCTGCAGAAATCATGCCATATGAAGGCAAATTTATCTGTTAGAGTCAAAAAAGAAAACTAAACTGTCACGAGCAAATAATTTGCAGCTCCCCCCCTACCCGATGGATAATGGCTGATGAGTTACCTCCTCCTCAGCCTTCACGGCCCATTAATAAGACAGCACAAAAGGCTGCAGAAAAAGGAAGATGATTGCTCACATATTTACCACTTTGCTAGAAAACAACCTTTTTTTTTTGTTGTTGCTGTTTTTGTAGGAGTGTTTTTACAGTAGGAGCCTTTCCAGTGCCTTCATGTGAAGAATATTGGAGAGGAAAGGGAAAAGAGATTGCAAAAGATTTGCCTTCATTTCTGATTTCTCTTGTCAGTCTTGTGTTCCCCAGTCCTTCCCCAGAGCTGCAACCATGCACCATTACTGTCAGTGTGACTGTAGTTATAGATTGCCCTCAAGACATTACCTGTCTTTTACCTCTGCAAGGGAAGCTGAGATTCCTGGGAGAACATTTTTACTGGAGCAGATATGACTTCAAGGTACTCCCAAGGACTGTAAAGGCCAATGAGTCACCTGACTAAACACAGGACTTATGGAAAGTGAGATTTTGATGGTGGCATGGAGCAAGCTTAACATTAATGAATTTACCAGGATATGAGAGGTCACATGAAAGCAGATGTTGAGTAGGCGGGAATGGCGGGAAACGTGGTGTGCAAAAACACAAGGAAGGAACAAAACAAAAATGTATGGATGACTCAGAACAGGCAGAATTCGTGCAGGAGAGCTGCTGAACTGGTTTATTTAGAATGGGGAGGGGACAGGAGAGCTGCATGCCCATTGACAATACTGCAGATACATTTCTGAGTGAAAACAAGAGGTGGTTGTTGAATTTTGACACGTTAGAAGGGGCAGCTTTCCATCATCAGCTCAGAAGGTTTGTGGGGGAAAAAAAAAGTCACGATATGCCATAATGGGATGGATGAACCAATGAGATATAAATTGTCTTGAGCATTGCAGCAGCATCCACTGCCTACACTACATGCCAGCTCCTTGTGTCAGGGTGAGGAGAGATACATAAGAGCAAGACCACAGGGACATTCTGCATTTCCCCTGCTCCTCTTCACATACTATTTTTGTATGACACTGGTTATGAAACTGAAAACGTTGGTTCAGCTTCAGGCAGCAATTTTAGGGTCAATTGCTCCTTCACCAGACACTGAAATCACAATTTGTCAAGCATCAAATTAACTGTGAATGTTTTAGGGGACAGTGAACCTGAGTTATGCATTATTATTGGGTCCCCTTCCTCAAAAGCCTATCTTGTAATCCCTCTTGATATGGCAGGTGCCTTTTTTTCTGCTAAAATCACACTTTAAGATGAACTCTGCAATTACACTACTTGCTTTTTGCTCCATCAAGTCATTCCTGACTGTTATGCACTCTTGAGAGTACAGATTTCAAGTGGTGGAATACGCTTTCAAAACCATGTGAAGCGTTTTATCCATTTATCACAAGAGTACATCAATATAGGTTTTCCAGCTGAAAGCATTTGAGAGTTTCCTGAAAACTTTTATAGTTCAGCTTGGACCCATTCCTAACCCACAGACAGGGTAAAAGACTCATCTGGCACACCACAAAATAAGTAAGCAGTAAAGCTTTAATGCGGTTAGCTGTCCAACAAAGCCCCAAAAACCAGGGCTACGCATCTTTCCCTAGTACTGACAGTACAATATAGAACAACTACAAGCCTTGGTGCTGCAACTGATACCACTCTGTATCCAGCTGAATCAAACTGGTGTTTAAACAGCATTCCAGCCAATGCCCCAGCAGTCTAGGAGAGATGGAAACCGGTGGAAATTGGAAAGCCATTGCTGGGAATGATGTCAGATTTGGATTTATTGTGTCACCTCCAGTAGCAATTGTAGGTCAGAATCAAACTTTTACATTTTACTCTTCTATGCAAATGTTAGCAAGTGGATTTGAAAAACATATTCTTTAAAATGGAAAAAAAAAAAATAAACAAAGTCCTGCAATATTCTGCAAGTTCTATAGATCTTCAGTTAATTTAAATAAGTGATATTTCATATCCTGATGGGATGCCCATAAAACTTTTGGACATACGTGAGTTAAGATGAAAAAAAGGTGAAATCAGCAGTGCTACGAAGATTTTACATTTAAGTGATACATGACAAAGTTGGATTTGGTTTGTTGGGCCTCCATATCAGGTCTACCTCACCAGCCTGCTATCTCACCATTGAGGTGCTTGTGAAAGCTTACCACACCACGAGCTATGCGCTACACAGCTGAAAATTCCCACTTGCCTTCAGTAAAGCAAAGGCAGCACTAAATGTCAGCAGCATCAAAATTTCCCCTTTACCCCTGAAATACAAAGTCCAAGTGCTATTTGAGTGTCACCAAACACAAGCTGTGCCAANATAAACCAAGTCCTGCAATATTCTGCAAGTTCTATAGATCTTCAGTTAATTTAAATAAGTGATATTTCATATCCTGATGGGATGCCCATAAAACTTTTGGACATACGTGAGTTAAGATGAAAAAAAGGTGAAATCAGCAGTGCTACGAAGATTTTACATTTAAGTGATACATGACAAAGTTGGATTTGGTTTGTTGGGCCTCCATATCAGGTCTACCTCACCAGCCTGCTATCTCACCATTGAGGTGCTTGTGAAAGCTTACCACACCACGAGCTATGCGCTACACAGCTGAAAATTCCCACTTGCCTTCAGTAAAGCAAAGGCAGCACTAAATGTCAGCAGCATCAAAATTTCCCCTTTACCCCTGAAATACAAAGTCCAAGTGCTATTTGAGTGTCACCAAACACAAGCTGTGCCAAGTCCTCAGAAGGTGAGGAACTTCAGGTCTTAGCAAGGTTTCACAGGTTCACCTGAGAACATGTCTGTGGAAAAGCTGTACGTCTGTATGCAAATAAACACATACATAAGCATTGCATATGTATGTAAACACAAATGCAACACGCATATGTGTAAATGATGTGTAATTGGTATAAAGTGGCTCATCACCCAGCAGGTGGCACTCATATCCTGAGCTCCTGAGCACTGCTCTACAGGAGGCACCATCTTCCTGAGAAGTAAGGACACCATGGGCACGAAAGCACTCACCACCCTCTTGCAAGGCCTGATGTGTCAAGTCCAGCATCCCGGCCAAAATCCCATTTAGCTTACTGGCCAGGCACCCCCTCCATTAATTCCCTCGACAGCTGCAAGACTCCCCCTTCACTGCTGCTGATTCTCAAGTGCTCTTGCAGCCTTTCCAGAGGAGCAGCATTTTGGGGACTGAAAGGGTCCTGGAATATTTTCCATATAGAAGCATCACATTATGATGTCAAGAACAATACAACTAAATGTAAAGCTTCCTTCAGACTCCATCACTTCTTTTCTCCATTTGACACACCCAACCAGATTTCAATTAGTCCCACTAATAATTTGGGCTTTTGAAGATCTTATGAATGAGCAAATCAGAACTGGCAGAGGAAATGCTGTTTTCCTTTGATTAAAATTAAAGACTTGTTTTCACCCAAGACTTAAGTATCACTATCACATGTACATTCTTAATACACCTCCTTCTTCATCTGAGTGGTGCTTCAACTTCAGCTGAGTGGGTTTGTTTTTAAAAAAATATTTTCCTTTCCAATTCAATATTCCACCCATCTCCCTTCCCCCTTAAAAAAAAATAAATAAAATCAGTTTAGAAGCATCAATTTGAAAACATCAGCTCTTCGTGGAGCAGTGCTGTTCCCTGTTAAGAGAATGCTTCATGTCAGATTGAAAGATACCTTTCCAAGGTCATTTCATGTTCCAGTGGGTTTGTTATGAAGTTGTGGAATGGGAGATAAGGTTGCATGAGATAGTAAAGTGCCTTCCTAAGCTAGTTCTGGGCAGTAATGTGCAACCAATATTTGAGCAAGGGACTTCAAGAAACTTCATATGCTGAAATAAATGCTGCTGCAGAAAGGATAGGAGTAGTACTGAGGTGGCGATAATTTGTTTCCCAATTGAAAAAGAAAGCCAAAGAAAAGGCCATTTTCTGGACAAATATGCACAAACTGCACACATTTGTGGCACTTGGCAAAGGTTGGGTGCTTCTAGGAATATTAGGGGGTATATCACTTCAGCAAGTTAAAATGCCCAACCCTGTGTAATAATGAGGATTTGATGTTAAAAACTGCTCAATTCAGAATCAATAGTGATGCCTTCAAGTTACAAGAACAAGGATACAAGAGTAGCTCTTTATTAAGTACCAGGACTGATAATTTGCAAGGTTAGAAAAGTGGGGGGAAAAATAAAAAGTGCATATCTAAGAACAGTTCTTTGAAAGTGTTGTAGTTACAAGTGCAAGGAATGATGATCCAGTATTTTTAGACTGCTTCTAACAGATCCCAAAAATGGAGGAAACCATATAACAGTATCCTCTTAGCAAGCTTTTAATACTGCCTGAGCCTATCCCAAACTCTGAAAGAAGGTAAGCATCTGGCAACACACTGAATTGCGTGCCACCATTTCAGCCATCATACTAGGGACTAAATCCTTCCCGGGAAATAACAGAGGAACAAACATGCAAACTCCAGAGAGAAGGGGGGGAAAAGATCCTCCTCACAAATGGTTAGCTGCATCTTAACGTGGTTTAAAGCTTGACGAAGGAACACCCGTTTGGAATACAAAAACGCAAGTATTTGGCATCGAAACAGCCCTAGCAAAAGGGTAGGGGAGCCTGAGAGGATATTTTTTCGAGTCCCAAATGAGCATTTTGGGGGTCCAACAGCCTGGCAAGAAAAAAATTAGAAAAATGGCCACCCAGCACTGAACTATGCACAAAATGCAGAGTTTCGGCGCTTCCAGTTCTGCATTGCACCCTGCGCTCCCAGCCCCCTGCATTCCCACAGGCTCCCAAACGCCCCCGGCTCACCCATGCCGCTGTCCACTGCCGGGGAGCGGGGGGGCTACGGTCCCTCGGCGCTATCTGCAACCACCCCCGGGGCTCCATTACTACTACTTTTAATTTTCCTGCTACTATCACTTTCCTAATGAATTACTGTTACTACAGAAATGTAAATGTCGCCAGCTGAGTAGTTCGGGGTTTTTTTAAACATCCGAAAAGGTAGAGAAAAGGGGGGAGGGGAGGTGGGGAACACCTCATTAATATCCACTATTAAACATTTTTAACGCTAAAGCCACACCGACCCCGCCGCCCGCAAAACCTTGCGGCTTCATCAGGACTGGCCCCAAGCCCCAAAAAGGGGCTTCAGCGCCCCATCAGCGCCGGCTGGGCTTACCAGCGGATGCTCCCCCGGCCGCGCTCCGGCTTGCGCCGCGCGGCGCGGCCCCTCCGCGCCCCCGCACCCCCCCCCCGCCGCGCACCGCCCGTAACTTTGCGGGCGCCGCCGCGTCCCAGCGCCCAGGCGGATCTTCCGCGGGAGATGCTGCGCTCCGCGGAGGGCAGAAAGGCGGGAAGGGCAGCTGAGGGACAGGGTCCGGCAAGAGCCGTACGCCGCCTGCGGCACTCCCGCACCGCACCGCCTGGCGCCGCGGTTCCCGCGCCGCACCGCGGGCAGCAAGTCCGGAGCGGGGGCAAACCCTGCCCGTGGACCCCCGAAACAACCCACGGCAGGGACGAGTGGGGGCACGGGACAGCCCGTACGGCCAAAAGGAAAAACGCGGAGAGGGGAATGGAAACAGGCGAAGAGAC
>VZRS01001690.1:1115455-1152019 GCA_013398055.1 Ifrita kowaldi
TTTAGCTGTGGATCTATGTACAGCTATTGACTTTTACAGCTTTGCAAATTGATATGCAAGAGGTGCACAGGACGAGGTGAGGGAGCTGGGACACGACCCTGGCCGATGCATCAGCAGGAATCCAGTGATGTCAGCGGAGACACGGCTCCAGCTGGGAACAGTGAGGCAGGAGCAGAGCTGCGAGGCAAGCAGTGAAGCTGTGAGCAGGAAAGTGGCTTTGATCATGCCATGCAGATTTCCACTGGTTATTGCAGAATGGACTGACAGTGTATCTCATAGTACGAGGGGTTTCTTACCTCTGCTAAGGTCGAGGTGGGCTCTAAGAAGGAACCACGTGTGTAGAGCAAGTGCTATAAAGTGAGTGCTAGGTTTGGGAAGGCTCCTGGGGGAAGCTGGTGCTTTGCCAGGGTGGCAGCAGGCACCTGGGGCTTTGGGGGAACCGGCTTCAGGTAATTCGTAAGTGATCGCCCAGCCCTTGGACAAAATGGCTGAAGCGTATTTTGTTCCGCTGATGTGGGAAAAGGCCACGCCAGTCCCTGTTGGGGAGGCATTAATTAAAGGAACTAATGGTGAGTTCCTAAAATATCTATCGGGGTGATCAGGATGTCTGCTGAGAGAAATCTGACTTGCTGGGCTTCAAGTTGTGCCAAGTCATTGTGTTCATCAGGAAATGAGGGTGTTCTGGGGCAGGTAAAACAGAAATAAATCACACTGACCCTCCTCTGGTGCTTTCTGCTCCTGTTTCCAAAGCCACGTTTCAAGAGGTGGTTTGCATGCATTTGTTACTTTATAGGATGTAACAGCTCTAAGGCTTTTTTTTTTTTTTTTTTTGCTTATATTGTGGTTAATGCTTTTAGCACATTGTATAGGAGTCTCTTCTTACTAAAATTACCATCCTAAGCACCCCTTTATGAAACTCCCCTGCCAAATATTCCCTGCAAAATCTGCATTAGAAGAACGTTAATCTGATTTGCAGTAACCTGACATGACAACTTGTGGTAATAGGTGATAAAAAGTTGAAACCTTGCGACAGAGAGGACGTTCGTCTCTGACCATGGTATGAACACAGGACGTCCCAGGGAGCTGGCTTAGGAGAGCACAGCCTGTGAGCACAGGGTGATGAATGAAAGGAAGTTTTTGTAGCATCACTCTAAAGAGCCATTTACACCAGAGAGCATCATTATTTCCACACATTTCAGCAGTTCCTAGTGTGGGCTGGCCTCATACATCCAAACTTTTATGGGCCCTCTGTATTATTTGTGTGGCAGCGGTGGGTTTCTTGCTTTAAACGAACCCAATTAATAATGCTTCATCTGCCACGGCTTGTTAACCAACTTCCAGGAGATCAAGTGGTGGGAGAGGAGGGACTGGTGGCCACTGCACTTCATACTCTGAAGGAGGAGTCCAATATTCTCCTGAGCTCTATGCTCTGAGGGTGAGGCCAGAGGTGCAGTTTTACGATTAAGTTTAGGTTCACATAAAGGGGGTAATGAATACTTCAGTAATATACCACACAGATGGTATTTTCTTTGCAAAGAAACCTTTCTGAATGGTCTCTGCACCCCCACCATCACTGGCACATCAGCTGGCAGCACTGGCTATTGGCATCCTCTGTCCCCAAGGGCCTCCTGCAGACCTTCCACCATGGCACCGAACTTCACTGCTGTGCCATGGCAATATGTGCCTGAAAAGCAGCCTGGTGTGACAACTTACCTGCTTGCAGCAAAATCCAAGAGCACTTGTTTAAATGCCCCTTTTCCAGTAAAGGAAACTCTACACCACAGAAGCAGCTTTGTTCCTGCCTGGTCGGCGTTTGTTAGAGGGACCAGGGCAGTGTTTGTTATAATTTGCCAGTCGCTGAGGATTGCTTTCAAATTGGAGTCCATTATTACCTGAGAATAGAGCCATCCCCAGCTTTATTTTTACACAATCGTCAGTGCACATGATGTTTAAAGACAAAAAAGACAGAAAGAGGCAGCATCCCTTCCCCGGCTAATATGTGGTTTGGTGACTGAAAGAGATTTATTGAAATCAATGTGCACTTTACCATCGATTTCTTTGTGCAGTGAGGCCTCCTTTAAAGCTTGTCAGCTTTTTCTTGTAAAGCTGAAATGAGACTAACCTGATGTATCAACAGTGAGTAGTTTGAAGTGATACTTCTGTTTCTCTCTCTTTCTCTCTCTCTTTTTCTCTCTCCAGACTTCTGAGACACCACAAAATAACTTTTATTTAAAAATGTATTTATCACATTTACTGAAGGTGCCCAAACTGCCTGAAAAAATAAAAAATGCATGCAAAATTCAATTTAGCATTGGCAGGGGACTTGACCAGATGATCCAAGTGGTCATTTATAGCTAGCTATGACTGTAATTGCATGTCCACATCATGCTGTTTAAAATTTTAAATTCAACCCACACCGTATTTTCATTTGCTGAAAGGAATTTACTTAAGCATCATTCTTTGCCCATGTCAGGAGAGCAATTTTTCACTGTTGATAAGAAAATGTCATTTTTTTGTTTAAAAATTGCAAATGAAAAAGCCATTTCTATATCTCCTGAGCTTTTATTTATTGATTTTCTTGTTATTTAGTGAGTAATTTCAATTAATTTTATAATAATAACAACAATTTGCAGTGCATATCTATCAAATTGTACAGAAAAGACTTCAAATAAATTATTGTGAATTATGATCTTGTGATGTGAAATGCTCCTATTTCAGGCTCCATAGCTTGATCCCTAAAAAGAATATCAAGAAATACTTTATTTGACATTTTAAGTGGACTGACAGGCTTCTGCTTTGAGGTGACCAGCGCACTGGATGAAGGGAGAGCAGTGGACGTTGTTTACCCTGAAACATTACAAGGTGAGAAAGGCATTTGACATTATTTCCTGTAAGACCCTCATAAATAAGCTGATGATGTACAGGTCAGGTAAAAGGATGGTGAGGTGGACTGAAAAGTGTCTGAATGACCAGGTCCAGAGTATTGTGGTCAATGGAAGTAGGTCCAGTTGAGGACAAGCCCCTAGCAGTGTACACAAGTGTTGGAGGCCAGTATCTTGTAACCTCTTCACTAATGATTGGGATGACTGACTAATTTTGCAGATGAGACAAAACTGGGAGGAGTGGCAGATACACCAGAAGGTTGTGTGGCCATGTAGAGGGACCTTGACAAGCTGGAGAAATGGGCAGGTAAGAATCTCGTGTACTTCAATAAGGAGAAACTGCTAAGTGTTGCAACTGGAGAGGATCAACCCCAAGCCCTAGTACAGGCTGTGGGAAGATCAGCTGGAAATCAGCTCTGCAGAGAAGGACCTGGAGGTTCTCATGTATCCAGCAGCAGCTGATCACCAACCAGCAATGTGACCTTCATTGCAGTAGCTGGCCCTTGCTGCAAAGATGGTCAGTGGCACCTTCGGCTGCATTAGGAGGAGTGCTGCCAGCAGGTCAAGGGAGGTGATCCTTCACCTCTGCTCAGCACTAGTGAGGCCACGGCTGGAGTGCTGGGTCCAGCTCTGGGCTCCCCAGTACAGGAAAGATACAGACATACTGCAGAGAGGTCCAGCTAATGGCCCAAAAGATCATTAAGGCATCTGAGTTTCTGAGGTGGGAGGAGAGAGAGGTGGGAGTCCCAGAGAGCTGAGACTGCTCAGTCTGGTGAAGAGAAAGAGCATCTTACATATGTATGCCAATACCTGATGGGAAGGAACAAAGATGAGACAGCCAGGCTCTCTTCAGTCTCTTCAGATTCTTAGAATCAGAATCTCTTCTGATTCTAAGTGCCAGGACAAGACGCAGCTGGCACAAATTAAACCACAAAGAATTCCATCTGAACACAAAAAACCCCACGCTTTTTACAGTGATGGCAGTCAAACACTGGCACAGGTTGCCCAGAGAGGTTTTGGAGTCTCCCTTCTTCAAAATATTTAAAAGCCATCTGGACGTGGCCTTGGGCAATCTGCTGTAGGTGTCCCTGCTTGAGCGGGGGAAGTCGACAAAGTGACCTCCATAGGTCCTTTCCAGCCTCAGCCATTCTGTGATTCTGTGAGTAACTCAGATGCTGCACAGAGCCCACTCTTCCTATTTCTCAATGAGAAAACAGCAAATTACTCCACTGCAATTCCATTTTCTGACTTTGATGAACGGAAATATGTTCCGCATCATTAACAACATGCCAGCATATTAAAACCATATTATGCTTGTAAAATAAAGAGCTTTTTTTCATCCATTGCCATCGAATTTATTTCTGAGTTAATCTGAAAAATTAAATAAATCCACATGGATCTCCCAGTTAGTGATGCCAAGTATGTATGTTCTTTAGTTTGAAATGAAAATATTTCTGTTCAAAGTTTGAGATGGAACACGTACACTCCCATGTTTCAAATTAAAACAAATTGGATGATTTTCAATCAGAAAGCTATGTCAAAGCAAAGGAGATGGCAGTATTGCAGATTGGCCATTCTGCCTTATAATGGCTCATCAGTCCAGGCCAAAAGTGCAGTAAAACCAGAGAAACATCTGTCCTTGGTCTGGTTGACGTGAATATGCAGGAGGCATATTGTGTTTTTGGACAGGACTGGTGGCTGCCTGCGAGTGTGAAGTCTGGACAATCCCAGACCACAGTGAAGTGGAAGGGCATGCTGATCATCTTTCTTTCGTATAAAATGAAAGAGGAATTAAAGCCTCATTTATTTCGTGGTAATTGAAACAAGACAAGCCACCGCCCAAGGTGCAACACAATATAGGAAGGCCGGATAGGAAGCTCAGCCATGTGGCTAGAGGGATTTCACTGGAAATTGGTTGCAAAACCAGGAAATGGTGCATTGATTTGGTTGAAGCTTTGCATTAGCTTGTGGGTGGAATGAAGCACAAACCAAGCAAGAAACCAGACAGGCAGAGTGTGTGTGTGTGGCCCCAGAAAGGTAGCCAAGAACAAATTACTTTCTTTTCTTTCCAACTCTGAAAAGCCCAGAAAAGGATCTCACAAACAAGAAGACAGCTTCTGACTGTCTCATCCTTCCGTGTTTCAGTGGAAAAAATATTTGTATTTTAGCAAACAGATTTTACCCAACTTGTAAAAACAATGTTGACTCGAAGCAACCCTAGAACTCTGTGAACTTTGGCTTCCTGCAAGGAGCAGCCTTATCTAACTGCAACACCATATAACCTACAGCACTTAAATCAGTCTTCCATAAAGCAGACTAGAGTTCCATCCCACTGTCAATTAGAACTCCTCTCACAAAACAGACTGAAAAAGATGTGTATTGCAGCCTTGGAGCAATACAGCTTCTCTCACAAAGTTATGAAACCTTTCTTCCTTTAGGGATAAACAGTAAAGCAACATCTAATTTGGATGAATAACCCTTTCAGCTGCTTAAATACTTCCAGTCTGACGAATTTTTAAGCTGTTCTGATTTCTCTAAATGTATTAATCTTCCACACCTGTTATTTTAGTGCAAACAGTGGATCATGCCATACTAGTAGTGTTTCACATTTCCTACTGTGGTTTTTTTAAGATTTGTGATTTGACATCTTTTTCAAAATGGTAAAATATTAGCCAACTGTCCTGTAGATGGTTCTCCAGGTAAGGTTTTATGTCTGATGGTCTGTGGCACGGAAAAAAGATTCACTTGCTGACAAAGCTGTTTTGTCTAGTCGTGGTTCTTGTGGAACTGAGAATTTGCAGAAATGCGTAATTGTGCATGGACTACGGTTTTTTCCTTGCCAACTCTGTCTCTAAATGCGATGCCATCCGTGTACAGAGCTATCCAGATGTGTGTCACAGCTTGATTTCCTGAGGCTGTCTAGGGAAATGCTTCAAGAGAAGCACTGCTCTCTACCCCAGTGACATGAAAAATCCCTTCAGGATGCTGTACAGTACCAGAGCAGCAAAGCTTCATTACATTTGCTTTTAATGTATCCCTTTTCAGTTTGTTGAAAATCCATCCTTTCTTCTGAATATGTTCATGAAGCTCGCATAAAATGCTTTTTTTCATGTCTGAATAAACCTTTTTTAATTTGACAGTGGAAATTGTGATTCTGTACTCTTAGCTGGTTGTTTGCAATTTGGGCTTTTTCACTGATACAACAAAAATAGCTCCAATCTGAAGGTGAAAATTCTAGCCTGCATTTCTGTGCCAACCCTCACAGAAGAAGTCTAGCAATGCAGGGGGATACAAACATATGCCTTAATCCTCTGAACGAACAGGTGCCTCATAGTTAAAGACACATGAACGCTTATTTGGAGTATTATTTGGCATATCCCCTATAGGTCGCTGCCTCTTACCACCCCATTGCAATGTTAAGGACTCATACCCAAAGCACAGCATGACAGCTCTCCCAGTTTTGTCTTCTTGTGCACCTGGTCTGTGTCAAGGGCTGACTTGGGAAGGGTACACAGCTCTCGGAAGTGGGAGTAAGCTTTGACATGCAGGGAGAGGTGAGAAGAGGTAGAAGGGTTCAGGAGTTTGGGAGGAACCTGAGGACTGAAATCTTGCAAACGTTTGTAAGCTGCAGATTCTCTTGGGGGTTTTTTTCTCTCTTGCTTTTCTTTCTTCCTTTTTTTTTTTTTCTTGACAATGTGCTGTAGTAGGGGCTTATAATTATACTTTGCTATAGCTGGGAATCAGAACTAGTTCCAAAGCAGGTGCTGTGATTTGTGGGGCTTGCCCTGCTCTGCAGAGTCTGTGCTCTCCCTCTCACAGTCCCTGGCCACTTTTACACTGGGTGGACCCCGGAGGACAGCCTCCAGCCAGATGGGCACTGCATCTGCTGACATAGGTGGGCTGGGGTGGATGTGGAGAGCCAGGTCCAGCTGGAGGTAAGGCTGGGTTTGTTTTGATGTGAGCTGCCAGAAGCCTAAGAAGACATTAAGCAGAGCATGCTTGTGTAGCTGCCTTTTCACTATTTTCTTTTAAAGCTTTAGCTTTTATGACAGGTGAACTGAAAACATTTGGAGGATCAGAAAATTTGTAAAGGTGCTTCCTGACAGCCTTTATATTGAGGCTATGTCATTCCTCAATGACACTTACAGTTACTGTGACAGTTACTATTACAACCATTTAGATTATTGCATGTGATTTAGCAACATGGATCATGGATTGATTGCAAAAGAATCATTGCACGTACTTAAGATTCATAATCTGTAGGGCATATTATATTCAAAAATAAAAAATGCTTGAAGCAGGACTGTCTAATGACTTACATGTCTTTTCAAATCATATCATTATCCCTCAATAGACCACAGATTTCAAATTCCGGTGAGGAAGGGTTAAACCTCCTGACAGCTGCAAAAGTTTTCACAAGACAAGTGGTACATATATCATTAAAAAAATCCGGAAAATCAGTCCAGCACTTTTGCAATAGTGACAGAAAGAGAGATGGTAATTCCTTAGTGAGATAATGTTTGTCTCGGGTTAGTATCAACATGAAATCTGTTTTTAATCTCATTTTCAATTTTAACTAAAAGGATCAAAACTAATGATTAAAATAGAACCTCAGATAGACTTCTTACTTACTACAGTAAAAAAAAGATTATTAACATTCGTAAGGGCCCTACTTAAAAAACAAAAGGCTTCAAATGAGCTGAAAGATGAAACAGATCCTGCAAACAATAGGTAATGCATTAAGGAATACAGATTAGCATCAATTAGACTCAATAACTACAAATATGTTGACATATTTAATTGCTTTTATGCAATTTATTAACTCCACGCACTAAAATCAAGTGCACACAACTGCAAAAGCAGCAGAATGGATATGTCTAAGTTCAGTAATTGTTTAACACCCATAGCATCTTTCGTAATCATATGAGTGGAGGAAAATAGCTTTTCATAACTGAGGGCCTAATCTTTCAACTGTTGCTGGAAAGGCAATGAAGCCGTAAGCAAAGGACACAGCTTGTCCACTTTGGAGTCTTGGCCCAACAGAAGACAGCAATTAGCTTTAATTATGACTTCCAGCATGGATATTAATGTAGAGACTAGGCATAAAAAAAATTCTAACCCCACAGCCAAAACCTACCTGTAAATAGTGTGGGGTTTATGGGTGAGACTGGATGGCTGTTTCTTGTGGTCATCACTCCAGTGAGACAACTGAAAAGGGCTTATAAAGAGCAGAAGGATTGTATTCTGGGATATTGGTAATGCAGGAAGGGCCATATGTTTTCTGACTTCTGAGTGTTACTTGTATGCAGACTAGAGAATATATAAATTCCTTAAAGAATAAAAATGAATATACATTTCCGTATATGTATTATTTTAGTGAAAGCTGTAACTTTTTCTTTGAATTCTTTATGGCATTCAGTCCCACTAAACAATACCTTACACACATAATCTAGCAGGCTGTCTTGCTTGCAGCGGTTAAGACTTGTTTTGTCAGTCTGTTATTCACAAATTAATTTATATTCTAAAAATCTTCCCGAACTGCTTGCAACCGCAGGTGCCATCCCATGTCACACACGCCATATGCCGGAGCCATGGGTAGTGTATAGAGGCATGTGGCACTGGTTTTGGTGGAGGCCCCATAATCCACCCTGGCAGAGAGCAGAGCCTGGCACCTGTGCAGGAAACTAGAAAGCCGCTAGAAAGTGTGATCAGCAGTTTGGGAAGAAGATCAATCACGTGGGTTTTGTGTCACCATTTCTCCGATAAGCCTGTGTCTGCCACTTCAGAGGATGTATTGTGCTTTCAAAGTTAATATTACAGTCAAACTTGTCAGTTCGCATTTACTCCATGACCTTTTAGCTTGATAACAGAAATGTGCACAGTTTTATGTTGTTTACGAAGATTTTTTAATATGTTTTACATTCTTTTGATAGCATTATGGACAATTTTAGTCCTCAAACACCTTGATCAGTAAAGCATCTAAAAGAATGAAATTACTTTTATATGTAACCATTAAGTGCTCCCCTCTATTACGACATTATGGACTAGATTTCATGCCTATAATAAAGCTAATAAAGCAGGTTATTGGAACAGGATTTGAGATTTTAATTCAGATTTTTAATAAACAGGAGGAAAATGGCTAATGTATATTCACTACTAGAGGTTACGGTGATGTAAGATAAAGACTAAGAGAGAGTTCAAGCAGCACGTGCTGCTGAGGGACTTTTCATCACAATGAAGATGAGTTTGTAATACTATGGACTGCTGCAACAAAGAGGATAACTTTTCCAAAGTCTTACACAGAAACTTCCCAGTTATATTGCATTGAAACATTTTACATCAATGTTAGAGTTGCATGATTTTTCTGTCGATTATCCTTTTTAAAGTAAGTCACTATATAGAGAGCAGATTCTACGGAACAACTTTACCATGAAGTAAGAAGGATGTTGCAGCAAATGTAAGTAGAAGTTCAACTCTCCAACGAATTTTGTTGTTGCAGAAATGTTTCTTTCTTTCTGAAAAATGAAAATAGTCATGAATGAAATGCAATAGGATAAAAAAATCAATGACATTCCTTGGCAAAATCATTCCATCTATTAACAAGGGAGAAACATCTCAAAATTAAAGATTTGACAGCATAGACCCAATATTCTCAACTTCAGAATTCTATAATTAAAACCGAAGATTTATAGCATCAGTCCTACAAACATAGCTCTAGAAAATGCTATCAAAAGACAATAAAATAAAGTAGGATAATTTATTATCCATTTTTATCTGTCCCTCAGTTTAACTGTATTTTGGTCTAGAAAACATTACCATTTCAGAATTAAAAGAGTGCCTCAGAATTGTAGATATAATCTGTTTTATCTTGCTTCCAGGCAGGAAACCATCAGCAACTGCTCCTAAAGTATTTTGAATTTTGTTCCCGTTGGTGACTGGCTGATGCGGCTGATACGGACACTGATGGCCGAGTTCAGGCTTGAGAGAGGTGAATATTGTGCTGTCAGACTCAAATGCAATTTCCCTCACTGTACTACAGGCCCAAACTATGTCAGTAAATAATTAATCCTGTGGAAAACTCTAAAACCTCCAGGATGTGAGGCATGGGTTTGGACTCCTCCAGTTTCCTTTGAACAATAATCCTTCAGGATTCAAGCGTAGCGGGAACTGCTTGGCACAACCAAATGCATCCTGCAGGCTGCAAACCATCTCCCATATGGGTGTAATAGGAGGGGACATTTCTCAATTTCCACATTGGTATTTTGGACATAGAGAGATAAGGAACGTTTCCAAACACAGTGTCTGCTTCCAGTAAAATGGAAAACTTTGTCTTCTCTAGTTATTAAGCAAACAGAACACCTGAGTAAGTCTTACCAGGATGATGATGACTCTTGTGGTTGGTTCTTATTTTTTTTTTTTTTCTGAATAGAAATAGGTCCATTCTCACTAGTCTTGATTAACTCCACCATGTTAAAATGATAAGAAAATAGCATTTGTTAAGAAAGAAAAGTGAATTAATAAAATAAAGAAAATACATCTGAATTCTCTTTAGTAGCAGTTTAGGTGAATACTTTGAGGCACCTAAGAGGTTTCTGTTCCTTAGCTATTACAAATTCTACTGTTCATTTTTTCTAAATGGCTTTCTTTTAATAATTTTCAATACTTATTTAAGAACTATGTTTTAATAAAAAATTCCACCAGTGAGTTCCGGTACTGCTGGTAAACACAAATATGAGGTTTTTAGGAAAAAATTTTTCTTCAAAGACTAACAAACAGCCATTGAAACCCCTCATCTGTCCAGACATTATGTGCTTTTCCTTTTACTAAAGCCTGCCTCAACCAGTTCTGCACTGCAGTTACCTGGGGTAGCTTTAGAGCTGCCTACAATCATCTCTGAGTGTCTCCAGCTTCCAGGCTGGCAGAGCTTCATATGACTCAGCTACTTCCTGGCCAAGGACCACTTTTTGCTCCTTGCAAAATAAATAATGCAGTAACCATATTAATTCCACTAATTTCTACATTTAAGCAATTTTTTCCAGTATGTATTTTGTATTATATATTTTATTTATATATTTATATAAATGGAAAGAAAGACAGGTGAGGAAAAAAAAGTCCCTTTTGTAGTGGCTGAACAAAGTAAAATTACAATAGCATACACAGGCAGAAGATAAAGCGCAATCATTTTTTATTTTGATTAGTAGGCCATTTGCAGGAAGAAATAATTTATTAGAGCAAAAGCTATATCAGGTAAAAGATACATTCTTGGTTAAAATTTTCTCCTATTTTAAGTGAAAATAGTTTTCAAAGTGGAAACCTCATCATGCTGCTTTATGCAAACTATCTGAGCCAAGGGAAGGACTTTTCAAAGAGTCTCCAAATACTTTTTCCCTTTAGCAAAGACCTCTACCATTGATTTGATACTCTCTTTATGGATGAAAACCTTATTCAAGAATGAGAAATATTTCCATTGAAATCACTTATCAAATAATAGGCCATTAGCGAGTTTTCTTTCTGGAAGAGAGGATGCCAAGTAAATTACTTTCATTATAGGTCAAATATCACAGATACTAAGAGCCTTGAACATAGTTTTAAAATGCTTTGATGGATCTATATCAATGCACTTTCTACCACTGAGGACTTCTGAGATCCCAACTCATCAAAATGTATTTATTCAGCTCAGCTTGCCCATTCGGCTCCAGTTCAGGTCTCTTCTTCACAGGAGAACTCCTCTGAAGAGTCAGAGGACATGGGAACAAAGAGAAGGGTTTTGTTTGTTTGTTTATAATTCTCTTTTGTGAGATCCCCCAGGAGCAGAAAAGAAAATAGTTCACAGTCTGGTAAGATCAGAACAGCAAAAGTATTTGCAGTGTGGCACACAATAACGCATTGCCTGCTTGGAAATACTGCACTTCCAGCCAGCACCATCCTGTGAGATCCACAGATGAGCTCCAGATCCTGCTGCAGACTTGTTCCGGGAGCTTAGATTCCACTCACCTCTGGAGACTATTTTTCCCTAGAGAGGATTAAGATCTGACCCACTACAGAATATCTGGTTATTTTTCTAAATTTTTCCTCTATGAACGGGTAGTATTTTAAATAGTACTTTAAAATTTGTGTTGGTTTTCATTCCCACTGACAATGCTCATATCCCACTAAACTTTTATTTATTTACAAGTCTGTTTTCTTTAATCATGTCATGGAGCAGACCACTAATTCTCTCCTTCTGGATGGCTGCAATGAGACCACACACTCGCTGCTCTGAGCACCAGCAGACTGGAAAGAGATGAAAAGACATAACAAGAACAAAATACTGTTAGAAATCCAATGCTGCTTCCATCTGAATTGTTCTCTTATGGTTCCTCACCAAGTTCCTCACCAAGATCTTTGGTCTCTGTGCACTGGCTATCAATCCTTTTTTTTTTTTTTTCCCATTCGTGTATCATTCCAAAAGTGATGACAAATCTGCATCCAAAGAACTATCAATTAACTCTTGGAGGTAGTCCAAAACAAGCACTAGCCCACACTATACTGTTTGGTTGAGACACCAAGTTCAGAAAAGGAGGTATTGAGCTGATCAGCCTGAGTGAACAAAGGGCCTCTTTGGAGTACCAAATGCAGGAATTTTTGAAGTGCAATATGCCAGTTATATGGAGGGATGACACTGATGGGAGATAAAGTCCCTATACTAATGTGCTCGTTGATTAGTTATTTCCAAAATCACAAGTAGCATCTATTTTAAGTCCACAGTGGGTACCAGTGCAAACTGTGCCTTCCCTATTTCAAGCAAATTGGCAGTTAGAAAAACTTTGGAACAAGTACACAGACTGTAATGGTCTACATTTTAAAGGAAACTGCAATTTGAATCTCACCCAGAGATTGTTCTGAGAAAACACTTGTGTTTCCTGATTTGAAACTACAAAGTATTCAATTTGATTTTGACAGTAATGATATTGTCTAAAGGACAGACAGACTGTATTAAGTGCTACTGCTTTGACATAAAAAGCTCTCTTTTATCTTCCTATCCAAGATGACATCATCAAGGAGACATTTTTTTGTAACCTGTGTCTCACCTGAACATCTGGAAAGAAAGCTATCGTTTGGAGACCTGGTTGTTCCGTTCACTCCATTTGCACAGTTCCTGGGGCAGATGTTTATACATCTACTGATGCAAGAGACACCAGAGAATCAGTCTAAAGTGCCATCAACTGCTGCCATCTCTGCAGTCCAGCGTCATTCACATTAAATATGTTTTGCCATCAGCAATTCAGATACAGCCTTTCTCATCAGGATTGCAACTCTAGCTCATAGTCTTACCTGAAACCCATGGTTTCAAGAGATAAATTCTAGAATATACTTTTTTGTTTTAAGGACACTGCCATGACTCAGAGAAGCAATGGCAACCACTCAGAGAAGTAACGGCTTGCAATGCAAGATACCTGTGGTGATCAGTCAGGACCCATGGGGATGGGTGCTCTGATCGAAGATTCTTCAGGTTGCAATTCTTAATTTGGACACATTCCTCTGCCAGCAGCCAAAGTTAGGTATCTGTGGCTTTCCTCAAACAGCCTTGGCTGCTCCTTCTGGATCTGTCTCACCTATTGACCAATGTTGTATTTGGGATCAGAGCTGCCTGGGACAGAGGTCAGCTTGTCATGGGCAGAAACCATACTGGCTGCAGGCACGTTCAGAAGCTGTGTGGGAGCTCAGCCTGCTCCAGCCACAGGACTTGCCTTGGCACATGAGCTGTCATGCATGGGCATCCTTTGAGCATGGCAGCAGACAGAAAGCCCAGAATAGTGCACTTCTGACCACAGGGTTTGAAGGGGAATCCAACTCTTCAGCAGCTCAGAGCCATACTATGGCACTTTTACATCAATCCATCTCTTCATCTCTCAATTTTTTCATGCATAGAACGTGCACTTCATTCTAATAATTTTTGTCCACACTTTGAGCATACACACTTTAGGTCATTACAGGCTTGTTACTAGAGGCCTGGCAGTCTGTCAGCCCGACCTGGTTGCTATGGAATTTCCTGGAGCAGACTATCTTGAGTGCCATGGCACATGCAGCACAACCAAGGGATCAGGCCCAGACTGCATGCATTTGTGAAACACAGGTCCTGCTTGTCTAATCCAATCTCCTTCTATGAAAAGATGTCCAACTTAGTTGATGAGGGGAAGGTCGTGGATATTGTCTACCTAGAGCTTTGTAAAGCCTTTGACACTGTTTACTACAACATTCTCCTGGAGAAACTGACTTTTCATATATGAAGATTGATGCTCCCATCTTCACCAGCTTCACCGCTCTTCTAACAAGACCGAGGGCTGAGTCCTGCCCTTGGGTCACAACAACCCTGCACAGTGCTACAGGCTGGGGCAGAGTGCCTGGGAAGCTGCCTGGGGGACAAGGACCTGGGGGTGCTGGCTGACAGCAGCTGAACATGATCCAGCTGTGTCCAGGTGGCCAAGAAGGCCAATGGCACCCTGGCCTGGATCAGCAATGGTGTGGCCAGCAGGACCATGGCAGTGATTGTACCCCTGTATTTGGCACTGGTGAGGCCACACCTTGAGTCCTATGTCCAGTTTGGGCCCCTCACTACAAGAAGGACATTGAGGTGCTGGAGTGTGTCCAGAGAAGGGGAATGGAGCTGGTGAAGGGTCTGGAGCACAAAGCTTATGAGGAGTGGCTGAGGGAGCTGGGGGAATTTAGCCTGGAGGGAAGGAGCCTCAGGAGAGACCTTATTTTTCTCTACAACTAACTGAAAGGAGGTTGGAATGAGATGGTGGTCAGCCTCTTTTCCCAAATACCAATCAGAAGGTCAAGAAGAAATGGCCTCGAGTTTTGCTAGGGGAGGTTTAGAAAAATTTCTTCACAAAAACAGTTGTCAGGCATTGGAACAGGCTGTCCATGGAAGTGGTGGTCATCTCCCTGGAGGTATTTAGGAGGTGTGTAGATGTAGCACTTGGGGATGTGGTTTAGTGGTGGGCTTGGCAGTGCTGTGTCAACAGTTGGCCTCAATGATCTTTAAGGTCTTTTCCAACCTAAACGATTCTATGATTCTGCCATGAGTAAGTCTGAAAGTTCAATTTTTATTTCATGCAACCATTTGAGTCAAGTGTTCCAAACAAAGGTTCTTATCTTCAACAAAACAAAAAACAAAGCTTTGGGTGAATAGTGAAATAAATCAAGAGTTTATTTGCAGCTTTTTAACAGTATTTGCTCAATATGGCCTCTGGCACAGCATATGCAACAACCAGTGAAAAATGCTTGTACTGAGGAACCAGCAGCAGCTATTCCTCTGAAAAATATTTACCCTTACGTGTTGCCTCATCTTTCTAGCCAACATCTTTGTTACCAGCTCCTCAACAAACTGGAATGAAACTGTCTGAAATGCTATCAGATCCAGATGAATGCAATCATTAACATCTTACTGTGTCAAACTTAATATAAAAAAAGAATATTAAAACCAGTATTATATTCAATTAAATTTGTATTGCTGCATGCAAAGTATTCCTTGTGCTCTTCATTTCAGCACCAAATTTTATTTACCTTCTCCCAAGCTTTTCAAGATGTTTCTCAGGCTGTCAGATCGACAATGCTAAATTACTTTGTAGTAAGAACTGTAGGGAGGAATCTGGAGGTTTTGGTGACTGAGCAGAGGACAGGTGGTGCATCTGGCACACAGTGAAAAATATGGGAGGTGGTTTGGGAATGTAATAAGAGCATATTAGCTAGATGTTTCTGTTAGAGTGTTCAGTAGCAAAATATTTAATGATGCTGACATTTAAATCGTGACAATTAGATTTCCTAGTTAGCACCACATTGAGAAGAATGGGAACAGTTTATATACTGTTCAGAGCTATTATTCAGACTGTCTACAAACTTGGATTGGCAAGAATGACCTGGTTCACATTCTATTTATATATGAGTTTTATTTTGGCATTAATGAAAGCTTAGCTTTTGGATCACAGTCCTCTTCTATTATGTGGCTCTGTGAGGATGGGAATCACAAAAGGCTTGCTTCCAGCCAAGCTTGGAGCTCCTCTAGTGAGATAGCCACACAAGGCCTTACCTCTGCAAATACCGGTCTGCAAATATGGCCATGACTCCTCCCTTTCAAGAGAAGGGAGGTTATCTAGGTGTCTTAGAAAGTACACTGGACATTTGAATAGAGAGCATTTTCTTTGCAAAAAGATTGTGGGAGAAGCAGTGTAAATGCTTGCCATCATCTCCTCTCCAAGAGATTTGTCCCCTTGCTGCCAGAGGTTTGCTACGCCAGGCAGAATGGAGAGCTGCACCCACCACGACACAGACTGACAGTCTCCATCTGACAGCCAGTTTTGCTGCCGTGCTCAGTAACTGTGGGGCAGCAATCCATGTAAAAAAAAACATCTTCTGCTGGCTTACTTTTCCCCCTCCAGAGTTTTTGCAACAGAACAGCTTTGGTGGATGAGATGAGGAAAGAATCTACTTTCCTGTTCATCTTAAGAAATATTATGATCCTTCTCTCCTTTTTTCCCTATGGGCTGGGGACTGGCCTCACCATTAACTGTTCTTTTGGCCCACATGACAAATGAATTATTTCAGTTTAGATGTCCTTGTCACAGCTTTGGGGGAGGCAGCTTGTCTTCTGAAGCGCTGCCTGCAGCCAGCTTACTCCACAGCCCGGTGTGGCTGTGTTCAAGTCGTAGCCCTGGAAGCAGGGAGCCCAGCACCTTGGTGTGGGGGCTCCTGCCAGCTGAAGGGGCAAAAGCCCCTGCCTGGGACTGAAGGTAAGAAGGAGCCTGAAAAGAGATGCAACTGAGGAAGTGTAAAGGCTGAGGGAGGATCCGTTGGTGGGAAAAGAGGGCTAGAATAGGACTGGAGGGGCAGATGAAGTGCACATGGGATAAATGTTGGGATACTGGGGTGTGGGGTAGAGATGGATAGAGATAAAAGGCCAAATAATATGGGTAAGAGCAAATTGAAGTGAAGAGAGAGGTCATGGAGGCAGACAGTCTGTAGCCACTGGGATATTCTGCCCTCCAGGAAGCCAGGTTGATCCCAGGAGCACCTCCATCCTTCTGCAGTCAATATCTAAGAAATTCAATAACAACGTGTGAATCTCACCTTCCCTCATTTCCAAACGGCTGGCTTGCAGTCTAGCACAACCCTCCACTGTTCCAGTAGCAAAAGTGATCAGGAAGCAAAGATTTATGCTGTACTTGTGGGTATAAACAACGCTGCTGCTAAAGTTCAAATGATGGATGCCTGGTTTTTGAAGAAATCGTTAAGCCCTCCACAATTCCAGAACAATTCCAAATGAGCCCTTTTATTAAGAGAGGAAAAAAAAGTGCTTTCGAGCAAAGCACTCAAAATTTAAGAAAAGCATCCAGAGTTAGCAGAGACTCAGAACACTCTCCGTGTTTGTGCTGTGAGACAGTGTTTAATTAGGTGATCATGTTATATTTCATCCACATGACCCTTGCCTGATCCCACACACAGGGCAATGAGTCTTCAAATTTTTTGCTGCTCCTGTAAAGCACATTTCTGTAGCAGACATTTTATTTTGCTTCACAGTAATTAAATGTATTTATTGAGCTGTAGTAGGTTAACAGGGGAACTATCTGAGGAAAAGCTGAAGGGAGGAATGACTTGATGAGTAACTAATCACTCATAAAACTCTTGTAGTGACAGTTCCTACAGGGGTTTATGAATTTGTGAACTACCTCATCTTCACTGTGTTGTTTTTTTTTATTTTTTTTAGTGAGCAACTCAGGCATTATTTACTTTGTCTGATATATATGTATATAAGGGGTAAAAATACATAGCAGCCATCCCCTTGGAGGAAGCACTAAGATGGCCTTTGGACCTGTGTTACTGTTTATTTTCATGGAAATTTCAGGCTGTGAAGATTGCATAACTTTGGACCTGCTGTCACATCTGGCCAGTGGCGAGTGTGTGAGCTGAGAGACAGACTCCCCCAGCCCACATTCACACTCACAGTTACTCAATCAGTCACATGAGCACCCAAGCCCTGCTTCTCTGGGCCAGATGGATTCATTCCACACATGGCAGCTTGCAGAAGTTTTTTTCCAGAGTATACAGCATTAGATTTGCTCAGAAAGGTTTGAGTCCTGCATTTGTGAGGCCTTATCCTGGGTCCCTGGACAGGGAATGCCTGGCCACATAAAGACCGCTGGTGCTGCCAAGACAAGTTTGTAAGTGAGGGAGGCCCCAAAATGCAGCCTGTGAATCCCTGCTGGGTGAGGATCACCAGCTGCACAGCCTTTAAACGCAAGTGCACTGTTTCATCAGAAAGAATACCTCTGACCATACACATTCCCTCAAGCTTGGAGTGTCTGCAAACAGGCAATTTGCTCACAGTATGGAAGCTTATCATCAGGCAACTAATTCAGCTTTCCTCCACTGGGATAATAAATTCTATTTACTTACCTGTTATCAGCAACAATAGTTGTTTAGAAAGAATGAAACAGAACATGATTGATTAGTTCTTTCTCCAGCTCCTTGTGGATCCAAGGTTATTTTTTTCATCCATCATGCCACATTAGCACAAGCACGATTTCTTTCAAGGTAGCAGTGTGGCTATCATGGTAACGGAGTGGATTATTCAGTGATGTGTTCAGCAAGAATAGCTGTTTTTCTCCCATCTTCACTGCAACATGCATACAAGATTTCTAAGGCTTAGAAATCTTAGAAAGGCTGTATGCTTACAGCTTTTTGTCCCATACTTTATTTAGACAGGAAAACCTGTTGGTTTTTGTATAAATTTCAGTGTCTAGAAATAAACTGCAATCCTCTGAACTAAAACAGGAGTTCAGATATATCTCTTTGCTAGAAGAAAATAATTAAAGGAGAGCTATTATATTTATTTATTTACTTACTTCCTTATCCTTCATCAGTATGAGCAAACAATGAATTTTCTCTTCTGCTTTTATTGAAAAGTCTCTTACCAGGGCTTAGGTCCTGTCTTCTCCCCTGGGCATTCTCTTCATGGAGCTGCAGCTGGTCAAAATAGAGCCAGCAGAGCTGCAGCCATGCCCTTGCTTATTTGCTTGCTATTAAAGTCTGTCATTGGTTTTACAATAGACAATATGATTTCCCACTTGCAACAGGTGGTGAAGCAAATGCAATCCAGACAGGCACTCACCCAGCACAGCAGCTGTGGCTCTACCTCCCCTGGGACATGCCATGAAAAAGTCAATACACATACAAGGCACGGTTCTTTTCCTAAAAACTCTGTGCTTGGATAGGGACAGCCTACACCTCCCTTGCTCTGGCCTCACCCGTTGCCCTCCACCCGTAATGTTCACACTTTACCATGAGTCTCTAAGCCGAGGCTCCCTCTGCCAGCCAGCATGGATCAGCACACCAATGCTGAAGAGGAAGGTGAACCCTCCTTCAGCAAGGTGGAAAGACTGGTTTTTTCCACCCAACAAGTCTTAAGGGATGGGGCCATGCTGTGTGGGCCATTATTTTTGGCAGTCACATGCTGAAGGGGTAGCACCAGTCCCACCACCCTCCAAGTCTTCTATCTTTCTTCCCTGCCTTTGCTGCCCTAAAAGCTTGTTGCTCATCCAGCTGTCTCATGGACCAGGAAAATCAGGGAGATAAGGGAGGGAGGCAAGGAGGGTAGGAAGGCATTCAGATGATCACAGGTCAGATAGCCCAAGTGGTGCAGTCACATTCTCTCTTTTAGAAACACCAAATGTATATGCTGTCTCTTTCTGTCTGGCACTCATGAAGATCTCATCTTGCCATTCCTGATCAGCAACAGGCATTCTGGAAGAGTACTGACACTTAAACTTTCAAAGCATGTCCATACTGCATGGAGAAAGAAGACTTATTGGGCGTAGTTCTTGCCTTGAGTGATGGAGGATTATTGCTCTATGTGGAGGAAACGTGAGTGTATTACTCACCAGCCCCATAAAAAAAACCAAATGAAGAAAGATAAATGACTGTGAATGAACTTGATTGAAGAACTCTGAGGCCCCAGCTCAGTTTTCAGCTGAACTAACAGTAAGAATATTTTTAACAGGTTTAGTTTTAATAAAGTGAGAGGAGTGATTGGAGTCTGAGGGGAAAATTAAAGAAACGCAACTGAAGGGGAAAAGTGCTGCTGCACTGGCTTCATCATACCTTGTACTAATCCATTCCCCCCTGCACTGTTGAGGAGGGAGAGGAAGAGCCTGTCTTCGTAGGTGGCCAGCAGCCAACCAAAGTTGATTCACCACACTTTGAGACGAGGGGATCAGCACCTGTGCACGCCAAGAGCAGTGCTACCCATAGCCATGTAATGAATGTTGGATAACAAGAATGGAAGTGCCCAGGCTGTCCCTCCACAAGGTGCCAGAGCAAGCAGGCAGTCACATGGATGTGGGCTGTCAAATCCAGCCGCTTCAGGCTGCAATCCAGAGCACCAAGCTGGAGTGTGGAGGAAGCCATGCACTCCCTGGCAGGAAACCAGGTGGTCCTGCTTTAGCAGCTGGGCTCTGCGGGGCTTTCCTCGGCATTGCCATGGCAAGCAACAGCAAGACTACACTGGGTTTTCAGGACTAACCCCTTCGTCCATCCTGACTAATGAAATAATTTCCTAGCAGCAAGAGCAGTCCCCAAACGCAGGGAGACCTCCATGTCAAAGGGATTCCAGGGTATTACTATGACATACTAAAATAATTGGCTGTAGTGGGAATGCTGAAGGAGATGATGCCAAAGTAACTGTCAAGAATGCTGAATAAATATTTCAGAAAAAAATGGCTTCACATAATCAGAATTTCTGTTTGAAGGTATAAACATACATTTTCCAAATGAAGCTTTTATTGTTGTCTTAAAAAAATCCTTTCGTTTATACCTATAAAAATATCAGAAAGTACTTGATACAAAATACTTTTAAATGCTGTACCATCATAATTTCTGAGCAGTTTGCACTGAAGATGTAATATATTGGTGCTCTGAGCAACAGAATACCAGAAATACTGTAATGGTAGTGATCCTCCTCTAAGGAAAAATCAGTCCTTAGCTTTTAGTAAAAATCTACTTTTTCCCTTCTTATTTATAGTAGAACTATATAGAACTTATTTCTAGTTCTGACTTTTTTTTCTGAGACATGTGAATGAAATCAGCTCTGGTTTTGTTGTTGTTTTCTGTAAAGAGAAGCGACCTGGGACCTCTGGTACGAATGGTGTTGCACATAATTCTGAATCTGTGAGATTCAGAAATGTCCAGACATATCCAGATGATTAAAAATAGCTACAAAAATAAGGCTATGTCTACAAAATAACAAGTTTTCCCAAATTACCATCACAGATTTTAAACATTCATTTTGGAAAAAACTGCCTTAGCAGTATCCTCATGAAGTCAATTGACAGTAAAAACCTGACTAAATCTAGACACAAACAAATCTTAAATACTAGTATTTCTATGTCCATAAGTAGCAGAGATCCTCCACCTATATCTGCATTTGGCCCCCAGTTACTAAAGTAATTGTGCACATTAAAAGATTAAGCCTTTTGGAAGCTGCTGTCATTTTCTGCCAATTTATTCTATACTGCTATATTTTTAATAAGGTCATTTACTGGAGGGTTTTGGGCCAAAATCCAGAGTATTTACAGATGGGCAAGGATTGCCAAGAACAATTGTAGATAAAAATAGAGTGCATGACTTTTTCATACAGGGAAAACTGAAATCTGTATACTCATTTTTAATTAAAAGCGCCTTGGTCTGGGAGATGTGTGATATATTCCAAATATAATTAATGATTACCTTTTTTTTACTATATTTATTCATTCTTGAACAGTTTTCAAATATTATTCTGTTCTGTTAGATACAGTGGGTCATGAACAGTAAGTTTCTGTCCCCTTCTGACAGCTCAAGAAACCCTGAAAGTAAGCAAAACTGGCAAGAGAATTTTGCAGTTCTGTTTCATGTTTCCATAATTTCAGAACAAGTCCATCATAAGTGAGAATAAAGGTAGCTTTGGTTCTTAGACAAGAACACGCATATTCTTTGCACAGGAGCCTTATATGTCTTCAGCAAAGCTTTGGCTTTTGCACTGGTTTAGCTGGGCAGATAAACACTGTCTACAAAGAGGAGCTCTTGAAGGCTGTGTTTACTATTCTAGCTTAGTTAGCACCTGCCAGTAGCCAAAGTACCCTAAAACAGTGCTAAGTCCTCCAAGAAAGGAGCTGTATTCTTGTTCTATTATTTTATTTCTGTGCAAGTAGCAGTGGTCTGAAATAGGAAGGTCACTGACTTTCCAAAACTCACACTTTAGTGTGACTTTTCATGTCATGCCAGTTCAAGTCTATAACCACAACCTCCTAAATGAGGGTCACTCTTGAGACAGAGACCCTCTTGACTACTTCTATCCGACTCTCCGGATTCTCATTTAATTTATATAAAGTGAGATTAAGCTTGGGCTTTAAGGTTGATGATGGAATCTTGACTGGAATAAGTTTAGTCCAGACACTATCAGTGTCATCGTTATTACGACAACAGGATCAAAGGCTTTTTATTTTTGAGCACCTGTTTGTATATCCCAAGATTTTCTTGAGGAGGAGCTTGAGTTCAGCTAGCAGGTTTAAATTGACATCTAGTTTAATGCTGACAAGGTGTGTCTCCGCCTATGCACAAGTTTGGATGTTAATCAGTTATTTCAGTACCAAAAATTCCTCTCAAATTGATTGACATGTTTCCAAACTTAAATAAATAACTTGTTTTATGCCTTGCCTATTAACCAGATACAGTCCACTGTGGCCTGCTATAATCTTCCGTAAGGGAAACAAAACTGAAGGATAAAGAAAACTGGGAAGAAAAGTAATGATGAGAGCTGTATGCTGTTCTCTGTTAGCACGGGGGGGGCTTGATGAACCATCCATAGCTGTTTAAGTAGGCAGTGTTGATAGAAGGATTGGCTCTGGTGCCTGTGCAGCACTGACGGGTAGAAAGTAAATCTTGGCTATTGCTTGCAGCGCAATGCATAAGGCACAGTGCTGTATCATAATGGGGAATTAGAGCCACACTATGAAAAGCCTTGTTGCCTGCAACTAATCTGCAGGATGACAGCATTTTAAAAAATGGATAAATGCTACCTGAACAAGGGGGGAAAATTGCAATATCAGAGAAGACACAGCATATTTCCCCGTCAGCAGCGGAGGATATATCTCACAGTGCTCAATACATTGGCTGTTGTAATCATACTCAGTACAGAATGTGATTGTTTTATGTGGTTGATTTGCTGTTATCTTTAATTAGCCACAATTCTGTCTTTTTGAACATTAAATGAGTTTGGTTTAAGAATTCTAATTGTAAAAGTCTCTTAAATTAACAGAATGAAAAAAATACATTCATAATGAACTGAATTTTAGATTACAATAAGCTATTACAGGGAACAGAACAAACGTGTGCAGGAAAATGATTGAACTGCATGGAGTTCTCCATGCTGTACCACATCCCCCTGCCTTCCCCATTTTGGTTACTCTTCTATGCTCTTTCAAGCCCAGAGATTTCCTCATCTACGTCCACAGTCAATTTGTTTCGATGGAGACAATTCCTGAGTTTTAGCCACCCAGCCAGGGGAAGGATACATGCAGACTCAGAACTGAGATCATAATTTTTCAAAAAATTTTCAAGGGCTAGAGTGACTGGAAGATTTTCTGCCACTTAATATAGAAATGGGTGTAATCTTCCAGAAGAAATTTCACTCTCCCACAGCCTTGTCTTGAATCTTCTGTCAAAGGAAATGGGCTTATATATTGCTAAAACATCTTGAGCAGCTTTTGACACTTCAAAGCATCAATGTGCTCAGCACAACGTGGACTAGCTAACACTTCCAAAGTGACTGTACACTGAGGATCACACTGCTGTAGAGACAGACAAAATTCTTCCAAAACAGATGTCAAAACTGACACAGCAACCATTCCGAAGTGTACTCTGGCTGTCGCCTTGCTTAAACCTGCCACAGGTCAACTATCAGCATACTTGCCATTCAATACATGTATTTGCAACTTTTCATGATACATTAGAAAACTACCTCTGCACAGCCAAGAGGACATGTGAATGTAATTTCTTTTTCCACAAAGCATTTGCTATGTTCTTCGAAATGTTAACCCACCTTACTAAACTGTACAAACATTTTTTCACTTTTATTGACACTCTTTTCAGACCATGAAATCACTTGAGTTTTAATCTACTTTTTTTTGTTGTTTTTTATGTGAAAGGGAACAGGCTAATTTAATCAGCTTCACACACAGAGGTATTTCAAAAACATGTTTTCCAAAGCTCTTGAAGTTGCAAGGGGGAAAGGAAAATAGTGTATCACAAAGAAGGGGTTATTGTTGAGATAAATACAGGTCTGTTTGCTGGGCTGATATTAGTTTGTTGGGGTTTTTTATTCCAAGATATGCCTAGAGACCATGGCACAGCTTTCATGCAGGAAGGGCTCCATGCTACTTGCATTGTGAGCGGTAAGGTTATGTAGTCTGATCATCTTTTCCTAGGGGAAAAAATAAATTACTATTAAAATAAACTCTGAAAGTATGATTTCATTCTCAGTGTAATATTCTTTAGCCACATATGATGCATTGCCCACTTCACTTCTTATGGCGTGTGAAAGCAGAAGGTGGAGCACCTAACAGGGCTGGTAGCTCACTGGGACACTAGCAAGGGTCGTAGCATCCAGTCTGGTGCTATATGAAAGGAAAGTGTAGGCAGCAATTTGGTTGCTTCATTTTGCCATATAATTTACGGAACCGATTTTCCATACTGTGCCTAGGGGGAAATAAAAGGTCCCAGCATTCCTGAACATGTCTGTGGGCCTAACTGCAGAAGTCGATGAAACACCATTTTCATTGTGAGCAGCGTGCCCAGCTGAACAAGCTGGCTGGTGGAGTGGTGCCAAGGTGCTCTCTCTGGCCAGCATGCTGCCCCTGCCCCGGGTAGGGGGACGGAAGCCGATCGAGGCACAGGAGGGCAGGCGAAGCTCTGACTCAGGTTTGCCTTGCCCACCGATGGTAAAGGCGCATGAAGGAGGTAGGAAGGAGGTGGAGGGACTCTTTCGTGGGGCAGGGAAAGGTTTATTGGAGAACACAAAAGCCACATAGAAAGCCGAGAGAATGAGGGTGTCAGGGGGTTTTATGCCCGTACATAATGGGCATGGGGAGCATAGAATAACCAATAAAATATCAGTTATGTGGTGTTACAAGGAGGGGGAGAAGGGATTAGGGCGAATGGGAAAAGGATTTGGGGGTAGAGGAGTAACCAAGGAACATAGAACTTTCTGGAGAAATAACGAAATATGAACCATAAGGGGAGGGGGGCAGCAGCCAATGGTCAAGCAGCATGCTTTACACAGCCTTTCGGGTGCTCCCTGTACCTTTGAGCCCTTGAGCTGTGGAGGCATCAAAGCAATGTACATTTTGGTCTGCTTGGTCCAGCTGACCATGGCTCTGACCACGGCTCACCGCAACAGAGCGGGGTTGGGGACCAGGTGCACAGCAGCCTCTGCTTTCAGCAGCTATGGGTCCCATGAGAAGGCTCCCCCAAGGCTGTGTCCTCTCAGGGAAATGGGACGTCCATCTAATACAACCTCACAGTGGCCACTTTTGTGCAAGACCAAAGTAGCTGGGGAGGTCCTTCTTTCATGGGAGACCATGAAAGAGTGGTGGGGGCACCACTCTTGATCAGGATGCTCCTGTTAGATGCTCCAAACTCTGAAAAAAACCCAAAAATTCAGAAGTGTGGGACATGGTGATCCTCCTGATAGAAACTTGCCTCAGTTGAGAATTCCATACTGTGTTTCTCTGGTGAGGGGTTAACTCGGGGACAACGTGCTGCAAATGCTCCTTCCAAATTCACTGACGTATTTGAATGTGTTTGAGTAACGCAGCTTTGCTCTGAGGAAGTGGATTTGACTATCTGCAGACTCTTGGGTTTCATGGTTCATGAAATTGGCTCACATAGCAAAATATTAAGGATCTCATACAGATTATACAGGTTATATAGATTAGAAAAATGGCACACAGCATGAGCTAGCGGTTGCCTCATACTTTAAAGGAAAAAAAACCCAGCAGTTCAGACAGCTCTATGGTAAGCCTATAGGGAATCCAATCTCTTGAAGACCAGGCTGGTCAGATTGACCAGAATAATAACTTCAGTCCATATTAAAAAAAAATTCCAAGTACAACTAAGGAAACAAGGATTTTGTTCTTGACAAAACAGTCCTATCAATGCTGAAACCTGCAACACCCTTTGTTTTTTCCTCCCACCCTTTGGGCTGAGCATTTGGGCATTACTAGTCCTCAAACTGACAGCAGCAAATGATCATTATGATAAGAAGAAAGACTGCCCCAGAGTAGCTGCCTATCAAATGTTTCTGCTGAAGAGTCTGTGCCAAAGCGATCAGCACTGGTGAGGCCACAGCAGGAGTGCTGGATCCATTTCTGGGCTCCCCAGCATAAGAGAGAAATGAACATACTGGAGAGTCCAGCAAAGTGCCGCACAGATGAAGGGACTGGAGCATCTTTCCTTTGAGGAAAAGCTGAGAGAGCTGGGGCTCCTCAGCCTGGAGAAGACTCAACTCAGAGGAATCTCATCAATGTCTATAAACACCTGTGGGGATGGTGCCAGGAAGATGGAGCCGGGCTCTTTCTTGTGATGCACAGTGACAGGACCAGAGGCAACAGGCACAACCTGAAACACAGAAGGTTCCCTCTGAACAGCAGGAAACACTTTTCTACTGTTAGGGTGACTGAGCACTGACCCAGGTTGTTCAGGGAGGCATTTGTAGTTTTTCAAAAGCCATTGGGACATAGTGCTGGGCAATTGGCTCTGAGCATCCCTGCCTGAGCAGGGAGGTCAGACCACAAGACCTCTAGACGTCATACCCAAAATTTCTAAAATAGTCTTGGTTTTAGGTCCTGTGCAAATTTTTACATACTGCTAAAGTTTTGCATTAAATTTCAGCCAGTGACTACTGAAGTACCAGTTGTAAGAATCATACCCCAGATCTGCATTCAGTTTGGGTGTAAAAACAGGGAAACTTCGGTCTTTCAGTCAGCATAACTTTAATCGACTCATGTTGTACTGAAAAAAAAGAAAGAAAGAAAAAAAAACCCCAAGAGCCAATACTTTTACATCTATATACTCTGTTGATTTGTGGTGTTTCATTAATATCCATAGCTTCAAGTACCATGACAGAAGATTAGATGAAATATATATTCAACAATGTTATATTTGTATTTTACCTGAAAAATTTCTTGCCAATGTCTATCCAAGGCAGTACACACCATCCACAAGATCTGTGTTGATGGACAGTAGAAAACATCACACATTCTAGGAAAGAAATGGAGTCCTATGTGTAGTGCCTGCATCAAACTGAATCGTGTGTTAAATATGAAGAAAACAGTATTTTCCAACGACTGCTTTACTGACTGCTTTACATTTTTAAGGCCAAACTCTTTTAAAAAGAATTGCTATAACTAAAACTATCCCATAAATTTGAGATATTTCTGGAACTGTAAACAAAACCAAAATTTTCCCACTCTGTCATAAAAAGGAAGTTGGCTTTTTTGGTTTTTTTTAACATAATAGCTGAAAGTTTCTTCTGCAGCCTGGGGCAGCTATTTTAAATACTGTATCTTCCTGCAATGAATTAAGAATTCCATTTTAAATCTGCTGCATATATTTTCTTTTATCACACTGTCACCCTGTGTTTTCCTTGTTTGAGATCTCTCATACTCCCAATAAAGACATTAGGCCACACAGTCGTCTTTTCTCCCTTCATTGGTTTAGACCTGTTGTGGATAGCTCAGGGTCCATTTTTGCCCAGGAGTATGTTCTTAGCAGTTTTTAAAAGCCAGACCTGTGTGTGAAATGCGAAAACCCCAACACACTTGGACAGCTTGGGCTCTCTCACCAAACATTAATGTTCACAGAAGTAGAAAAAGTTTTATTTCTTCTCAAGAGGGCCATCACCACAAATACACAGAAATATATACACATGTATGAGACCATAATGTACTCATACACAAAAGCATAATGACAGCTTTAACTCTTTAGCTGATGAGTGTTGCTAACATTCGGTTATAAGCAGATTACTTGGGAGATGTGTATCATATTGTTGCAGTGGTTCCTGTTATCTTCGCAATTAGTTTGAGTATTTGCAGCAGTTGGACCAACCAAGAGATGCAAAAGAACAGAAGAGCTAGCAGGCCATATCAGGTGAAGAGAAAGAAAAGGAGTAGAAAAGAGAAGGTATCATATAAACTGATTTACAGAGGTTCTTGAAAGTTTTTTATAACTGGATATTTCCAAACATTATTTATATTGAATTCTTTGATAAAAATCAAGGTGGACCTGTGTGACACTAAAACTGAAACCATTTTTATATTCTGATGCTCAGTAGCAAAAAATAATGGAATTGGTCTAAGACACCAAATACATTTAATATAGAGACTGATTTTTTAAAGTAGTGACTGGAACAATTTGTTAAAACCTGAATTTTGAAACTACTATTTTTTAAAATTAAGGGAGAAATAAGCATTTGTAATCTCTGTAAAAAGTACCTTTTGTGATGCACTGTCTCATTTTTTCCAAAGTCAAAAGTGATAATATTGTACAAGCTCTGCATATCATATTAGTTCTAGTTTTACAAAATCTGCTGATTTTCTTCTAAGGCTTCTTTTATTAGCTCCTGGAACTCAAAGACTAAGCAAAGACTTTTTTTAGTAGCAAATAAAACAATTTAGAGGTTTAATGGACTGTCACTTGGAAGGAAAATTATCTAAATACAGGAGGCATGTTTCACTGTAACCATTCCACTTTCAGCTCTTCCCATTACCCTAACCTTCTGTGCTGCAGTTAAAATAAATTAACAAGAATGTGAACATGGCTAAAGTGAGAATTTAAGCTGGCAAGATTCGGGGCTGTGTAAAGTAAATTTTATTAAAAAGTCCTGTTAAGACAGACAGAAGTAATTTGGTTCCATCCTCCCCTGTTGTATTCAACTGGGTCTGAACAGCAGCCATTCAATTTGCATAGGAGCTTGCATTACCAATAAATAGAACAAAACCTGGCATTAACTGCAGTTGGAAACTTGACTTCCTTGCCTGTAAAGGTAATGGGCATTTGTTCTCTACTTAAAATACATGGTAGTAATATGCGAAATATTCCTTTTTTTATTGTTGCAAGCAGTGCATGAGAACTAGTGAAGAAAATTTCCGTGTTTACCTTTTCTTTTCAGAAATCAAATGAGATGTGTGAAATTTAGCAAGAGAATGTTAAAGCTTCATTGTAAATTCAGTATATTTTTAGAGATGTGCTATCTGCTTTAAATACTTTCTAATTTGGATCTGAGCAAACAAAATCTGCTAGCTGAGATAAATACCTATGTAGGATGGAGAAGATTTTGGCTGGGATATATGCAATCAAGCATATTAAAAACCTTTAATAAAGCACTGAAAATCTTTGCAGTGCTTTATCAACACATAATAAAATACAATTTTAGGATTCAATTTTCATTTAGGTTTCACAGATCAGAATAAAAAATATTCCTCCCTTGAAATATGTTGAATTTGGACATGGATACTACCCACTGTGACTGTCTTCCCCCACAAAATGCAGTGGGATATGGAAGTCCCCAACAAGGGCTGAGCAGATAGAGCCTGCATGGGCATTTCTGAGTCTGCAGCAAACACTGCCCCAAAAACTGAGAAAGTGGTTCAAGTGCCTTGCCATGGACATTCAGAGTTCACTGTATTTCCCACAGGGTGCCCTCCTCAGCAGCCTTTCCAGCAGAGTACGGGATTCCTGCATGTCAGGGCCATGTCATGTCAGCCTCCACAGTGCAGATATTTGGGTACCATCAGGCACCTGAAAGGACTCTGCCCATCTGAGCTTAGGCAGCTGAATCTCATCCCAAGCCCCCTCTGCATTCATAGGACTGAGTACCTGAATTTCTTCAAATATCTAGGCCTCAGTATAAAAAATTTTGTGGTGGCACCAAATTCATTATGCCACACCATACCACAAACTGTAAGGACGTTCTGACAGCTATTTCTAAACCCACTGTGAAAAACTCTCACCAAATTTGCATATTTTAAAGCTGGTTTTATTAAACTCCAAAGCTCTCTCCTTGGCTTTACTGTAATCATTGTAGCTCATGTTAAAGGCTGTATGTTTGGCTACAGAGAAAGATTTAAAGAATGATTAGAACACATTAAACACTATGTGTTAGTGTGTGTAAACACACTAACAGTACTTCCTTTCTCTTGGGCTAAGTGGTTTTGGGAATCTTATCAGGTCACTGCAGGAGGATGGCTTCTCTAAGGCTTAAAGACATGTTGCAGGTAGGGGAGAGAAAGAGTGGCAGCATTACGTACTCCCATCCATGCAGCCAAATCAACCTGCTGAGCCAAGGGGTAACCAGTGACCCTCCTTTTTCCTTCTTCTCCCAGCACAGCCTCCTGGGAAGCACCTCACTTTCCAAATCACAGCCCTGTTGGGGTGAGGATCCCCACTCCTCTCCGGTCTCTGGTCTCGGGGTCATTCCAGATCTTCTGTGGTTGCCTAGGGCAAAACAGCCCTCCAGAAGCAGAACATGCCTGCTCTCAGCTACGTACCACAGAGCTAAGAAAAGTGGAGTCAGCTTCCTTAAGACCTCCCTTCTGGTTCAATGGATCTTGCCCCGCTGTGAATCACCTCGTATGCTTCCCTCAGGCACCTAGCCTCGAAAGAGGTCAGAGTCCAGCCTTCGTGCCTGTATTAATCCTTTCCTTGGGCTGGCTGGAAGCAGCTCTTTTCCCAATGAGTGGCTTTAAATCATCTTCCTCGGTCCTTGGATTTCATTGCGGTCAGCATATGTCTAGAATGAAGAATTGCAGCATCCCAGTCATAAGCACCCCGGGCTTTTATTAGCTGTGGTCCTAACAGCCTAATTCCATGGTTTAATCATTAGATAGGTCTTCCTGTTAGAGATCAAACTTCAGTCTTAGGTCAAGTTAACATTGTTTGTTTAATAAGTGTTCCCCCATACCATACCATGTACTGTCAGGTAATCACCCACCACACTGCCTGCCTTTTGCACCTCTTGAATAAATTGCCTTCAGATAATATCATAGTCAAGAAATGTTTTTCCCATCAGCTAAGATAAAAACTCACATACTAGAAAGCTACAAGTCATCCGCAAGATGTAACAAATACCTGAATGAAATTTGTCTCTCTTGTGAATGAAACTTGTCTCATTCATCTCGGAAGCAGTGTTGTGGTAGCAACACTATGAGCCTTGTAAAAAGTTTTACATAATTACGATAGTCTTCCACTCTGTTTTTGGGAGGAATACCAGAGCTCAATGGTGGCAACATTTACTACGATCCTTTTCTTCTATGTTAGTTTGGGGCACATGGAGGTTCTGTTTTGGCCACACATAGAAACTGAGCATTCCTCTAATTTTCTGAAATGTCTGAACTAGGGATGAAGGAATGATACTGTGGGACAGTATAGACAGCAACACTTCAGCCACCTGTTATACAAAGACCAGATTTTCAAAAGATATTTGAAGTGACCAAGGAGTGTTGGAAAAACTCTGTCCTTACAGAGTTCAGTCTTGGACTCTTGGCAGCCAATATTCCTCACAATAGGAGGGAGATTTGCCAAGGAATTTTGGATCAGGTCTCTTCACTTATTCTAGGCTTTGAAATGTGTTTTGCAACCCATGGAGGAAAAAATAGGGAGAAATTAAAACTGTGACTCAGAACCATCCCTAGAAGGTGTAAATTAAAGGGTTAGAAGACATCTCACTTTTAAATAGTGTTCACATTCAATAGAGAAAAGCACCCCTTGACGTTGCACTGACTTTTTGATTTAGAGCTCAGTAATTAAAAGCAGCTATTTTTAAAATGGATGTTTGTTAACCCAAGATGCTGTTACTTTGCATTTCATTCTAGGCAGCACTTTTGTAAGTTTGCTCATAAAAAACACCCCAAAAGGACTAGTTTTAAACCAAAAATCCTGTGAATATTTATCTACTGGATTTAAGACGTGATGAATTTAAGAAGCTTAGGAAAATGCCAGCAAAAGTCCACCAGTGCTTTCTAGCACTGCAACTGATGCGATATAAATTGGAAATGAATTTCTTTTTGAAGAGAGGGCTTGTATTAGAAATAGTACACTCTCATTGTGGCTCCAGAGGGAGAGGGGGAAAAAGGTTGTGATTCTGCCATGTTGGATCCCTCCATGGCTGATCACCCCAGGGGAAGGAACTGGGTACTCTGCATCCTCTGGAGGAAGAAAATCCCTGGACCTTAATTTTTTGTCCAATTGGATCAATATGAATGGTCATTAAGGTTAGATTTTAGACTTGGTGGTGATTTTTTTGTCACCCAATGAATGCAGTGACAGCTTGGTATTTCAGATCAGCTGTGGAAAAGCAGCATGAAGAGACCTAATACAGATTAGCTGCCTTTAACTTTTAGCCCCTCGATCTATTCTGTGCAGCTAAAGTTGGGTATGTGGGATTGTGAGTGTCTGATTATGAGATTTTAAAAGGAGACTTGATCCCTGTCTGTTTAGAAAGCTTTAATGCATCTGTTTAGTCTTAATTCCACTTTTTTTTCCCACTTACTTTACTCCACTTATTGGTAAGTTCAATTTTCCTCTATTCTCATTCCTGTTGAATTGAGCTGTATTATTTTGAAGCCTTCCTATTCTAGAAAGAAGCTTGAAAATGAGAGTATGTCTTTATTTCTAGCAAAATCCAAGTTGCCAGGCACCTAGCTAATGTGTCTTGCTCAAAAGTTCATGGTTACACCTGCCTCTAACTCTAGAGTCTGAAGAAAATTTCCACCTTCTCTGAACACATCAGCAAAGGGGAGTTAGAGATCTGTTGTCACTGAGTGTGGAGCACAGAACAGTTTCTAACCAAAGGTCTTCAGACAGTAAGAAGTTTCCTTCCATGGAACAGGTCTGGAAACACACATAACCCTAGATTTTCTTAGTCGCATAGCTGTATTTGCAGTTTTTTATTCCCAAGTTTGTTGTAGACTGCTGAGAAGTTGTGGAATGTGAGACGTCAAGGGCTGCATTGTCCTTTCTGTCTGAACCTAAAGACTCTGCCTATGACAGCACAGGACAGTGCCCCAGAACAGGTCCTTCAGCCCTTTTTGGTTTGCCAGTGATGAATCCAAACTTGCCAGTCTTGTAAATTCAAAGTTTTCCTGGGAGAAACCTCCGTGACCAGAGTATGCCAGGCTGGTACTTAAGTGACATTACTCTGCAAGTATGTTTGCCAAACACAACGTGAATGTAGAAGCATCATTACATTTGGTCTGAGAACTTCAGTAAGCAAGCAGGACTTCATCCAGAAAAGTTCTTACAGCTTGAATATTTCCCTTTTGGTGGGTTTATATTTTGTAAATCTTTGACAAATATCTTAACTCATTTGTCAATACAAATGAGAAAAATGTAAGTTCAGGAGCATGTCAACACCTTCTGTTTTGTCATCAACTGTGATAATGTTAACCTTGAATATTTTTGAATTTATTTGGTAAAGAAGAAAAATGACATCTGTTTTGTAACCTCACATCTTCCTACACTTTCTGACAGCATGCAGCATTTTCCCTGAACTGTAAGGTTTGCTCATGAAAGCTGAGCTAATCAGGGGTGGCTATCCAAAGTTCAGTCAATAAATAGCTTGACTTTCTAGCTTGTAACAATATAAAGGGATCAATAAGAACCATGAAGATTATTTCTCCATTTCCTTCTGCTTCCTGTTAAGCTAGCCATGAAGGACAAACTACTTCCCTTCTACCAGTTTTAGTCCTTAGCTGTTATGCTGCACCTGTTCTGGGGATAGAAAGAAGTGTAAAGTAAATACTAGCATCTGAACATTTGCATTTAAGTAATACATTCCTAAACAATACCTGTTTATAGCTTTTGCATATTTACTATCAAATCAGAATGTTTAATTTAAAAATATATCATTTCAGTATTTAAGATGCACATGGATATTTTTTTTTGTCACTGTTCTTGCAGAACTGGCTCAGTCAGGAATGTTTAGACCAAACCTCTGTCCTGAAAAATTAAGATCACTACTAAGAGCAAGCTTTTGTTTTGAAAACAAGTACATAATTTCTACCTTAACAACATATAACACAGCTTCAGTAATGTCAGCCCACACGAAGCTTGTGAAACATCCATTATGTCAGATTACTTTCTGGAAAAGGCTTTAGCAAATGACTGTACTGGAACAGTGACGAAGTGTCCAGTTTGAATTGAATACCAATGTGGAGATTAAGCATTGACCAATGTGAAGTGAAGGGTATTTCTGAGGCAAAACAGAAAAAGCAAAGGCCGAAAAGAAACACAGTTACATACTTAATATAGATTGTACAGAGGAAAAAAGCAAGAAGAATCCAGGAGAACCAAGTCAGTTTTAAGTGTCTGCATAAACACCAGTTATCTGCAAAACCAGTGGCTTTTATGTTGGGATTTTTTTAAGGGTTAGTGAAAGTGAGTGTGTACTTTGGATCTGTATCTCACCTGCAATTAGGGTTATCTGTGGCCAGACATTTAATGCAATTTTAATCAGAGGACTAAGACATAGGCCATAATCTGGAAGAACATATTCCATACTCATAAAGAGTTAAAAGTATTTTAATTGTCAGGATGACTGAAATTCCAGGAAGGACTGTAGGGAAATAAGCCAAAGTAATCTTGGAACAATTCTCTTTGAATATTCATTGAGGACAAAGAAGGTCTGGGAACAGGAAAAGTTCAGAATCCATCTCTGAAAAAGAAATTTGTGGAACAAACCAGAAAGCTTAACTTTAAGACTCAGGAAGAACTAGTTAAAAGTGTCAAGAAATGCTGGCGCTTTTTTGGTCTTGGTTATTTGCCCTCAATGCTGAAGAGGTCTATTATTGCAACTAAACATGATGTTAGCTAAAAATTTGGGGTAGTGGGTAATACAGTGCCACAACCCAATATTACTGTTAATAAATTCCATCTCAGACTAGGAACAAATACCAATTGGGGGCACTCTGAAAAGGGCAGCTCAAAGTCTGCACCTTTGAAAACAAGAGATAACTGCCTGAAATTGGTAAAATTAATTTCAATGCATGAAACTGCACGGGAGAAAGAGAGGAAGTGTAAAAACCCGCAGAGTAGGAACCATGCAGCCAAATACCACTACTACCTAGCTCATCCAGCTGATCATTAAATGCATACATGCTGATGTTGTGATGTTACTTTAACAAAAAACAAACAAACTTTTTGTATCCTGTAACCTAAGCATCATACCTACGTTGTGAGAAGCAGGTTGGTTTTTTTTTGTCACCTCATGTGGCACCTAGGATCAGTCGTCAGGGCCCCGTGTCTGGTTCTGGACACTGCAAAGTGCAGACAGAATTCCAAGGAGAGAAAAGATACCCAGGGAGAATCAGTTTAAAACACCTGATGTCAAAAGGATGAAGGGATTAGACGTAGCTGAGGAAGACAAGAGAGGAGAGACTATCACAACGCGTAAAGGTTTTGCTATATAGATGTTCATCAGCACATGTTCTGCATGCTTTATTGAACTATGACAGGACATAATAAACCCTGATGTTCAGCATTTTCCAAGGATGGAGTCTGCTCAGACCCCCTGGGCAGCTTGTTGCAGAGGTTAACCACCAGGGTTTGCAAAGGCTGCAGCATGTTCTGTTGCCCTGTCACTGTGTCCTGCTAAATCTATCCCCATCTCCACTGTAATCACCCTCATGGGTGGTTGTAGACAGCAACTTAATCTCTTTGCCCTTTGCTTTTTAAGACTGAAAAATCCACTCCTATGTCTTGTGCTCCAGACATCTTTGTGACATTCTCCAGCATGTCCATGTATTTCTTGGTACTGGGGAGATCAAAACTGGTCACAGCTCTCCAGATGTGGTCTCACAAGTGCCAAGAGGAAAGGAATAAGCAGATGTTTTCCATTGCCATAAATGCATGTGGCTGACTCACATTAAGCTTGTCTGTCAGGATTTCCAGGTCCCATCCAGCAGAACTGCTCCACAGCCAGTCAGCCCCAAAGCATGTGATGGATTATCTCATCCCAGATACAGGACTCCATGCTTGTTTTATTGAGCATCATGAGGTTGCTGACAGTCCACTGCTGTAGCTTGCAGAGTGTCCGCAGCTTAGGAGTCCTGCCTTTCAGTCCTTCAGCTATTCCACTCCAAATTTTCTATCACCAACCAATTTGCTAAAAGCACAATCCATCTTCTTATCCAAGATAACCAACAAAGATGCAGTGTGATACCTGAGAAATACTACTTATACATGGCTGCCAGGCCTTTCAATGACTGACTATTATTGTGTTAGTCAAGAAAGCCCAGCCAATTTTTTGTCTACCTTGTAGTGATTCCTCACAGTTTGCCCAGTTTGCCTACAAGTTTACTATGGAAGAACCTGTCAAAGTAAAAGCATGCAATATCCACTGTTCTCCCTTCATTGACAGAGCCCCAAAATTTTGCTGCAGAATGAAATCAGATCAATCAGGTTCCATTTGCTCATGATAAATCTGTGTTAGCTGTTTCCAAAGACTTTCTGTCCTTCATGTACTTGGAAAGGGTTTCTGTGAGGACCTGCTTCATAATGTTCCTACTTACTGATGTGAGGCTGACCAGGCTATAGTTGTTTCTTCTTTTTTTTTTTT